>JZKD02S0130633.1:108801-127755 GCA_000966675.3 Picea glauca
AGAAATTTATGTGTTTGTACTTCTCCTCATCATCACATGTTTGATCCTTTCCTTTGTGGGGACATTTATTTGCAAAATGACCTATCCTACCATAGTTGAAACATTTGAAAGGCAGATTACCTTTGTATTTTCTTGATCCCTTCTTCAGTCTCTTCACAAATTTTTCTTCAATTTCATCGGGCTCAGAATCCTCATTCTTATCTGCTTTAAATGATGCTTCTCTAGAGGTAGGTTTATCTTTAACTATTCTCATTTCATATGAAGTCAATTTTCCTAGTATTTGATCAAACCCCAGGGTTTTTAGATCATTAAGTTCTTCTATAGAAGATACCTTCGAGTTGAACCTATCTGGGAGAGATCTCAAGATTTTCTGAACTAAAGAAGGTTCATCAATTGTTTCACCAAGTGCCTTCATTTCATTTACCATTTCTTATACTCTTAGAAAGTATTTTCCAACAGTTTCATCTTCCTTCATCTTCAACTATTCAAACTGCATTCTGTAGGTTTGAAGCTTTGCATCCTTTACTTTCTCATTACCCTCATAGTTGCTAATGCGTTTGTCCCACATTTCTTTGGCAGTTCCTAGGTGCATAACTTTTACAAATTCTGCTACTACAAGCCCACTCAAGATAGCATTCATAGCCTTAGCGTTGAAGCTAAATTCTAGTTTGTCATCCTTATTAGCTAGCACAACTGGCTTTACTTAACCAATATCTACCACATCCCAGACATCTGCACCTAACGACATTATGTAGGTTCTCATTCTAACTTTCCAGAAGAAAAATTTTGTTCCATTGAATAGAGGGGCCTTATTGGTTGAATTTCCTTTATGTCTTGACATGTTTAATCTCTAGGATATACCCTTAGGTAAAATGGGCTGGCTCTAATACCAATTGTTGATCAACTGAGAGGGGGGGTGAATCAGTTGTTCTCGTGCTTAAAAAATTATGCTTCTTTTAAAATATTTACAAGGCAATCAATGATGATCACAATAATGTAGGGAAATGAACAATGGCACATTCAACATCAATCACATATATGAGAAACACAAAGACATATCCAAGGAAACCCATACAAGGTAAAAGCCTCTTCTTCTTTATATGATAAGTATTATTTACATTCTTTACATTATCATACATTTGAGAACCAACTCATTGTGAGGCTACAACCTCTGTTTTGCAAGATGCAACTTGCTGAGAGCACCAACTCTCTATTTTTCTCTAGCACCCACTAGAAGGAAGCATCAACTCCTTGTTTTCTCTAGCACCAACTAGAAGGAAGCACCAACTCCTTATGTTCAAGGCCCCATTTGAACCTCTGAGGACACGAGTCCTCCCTAGCACCTCCCAACTTCCTTGGATTATGAATATGAAATACTGAATCCTATTACAGTGATATAGTGTTCAATAACAACTTACCAGTCTCATCACTTTTCTACAAGATTTTGCTAGTCATACTTCCTCGTTGTCTTCCAGCATGCATCCGATGCCCATTCGGTTCTTCTACTTTTATGCTCTGTGCGCCATGTCAATTCACTGCATAGTTCTTCTTCTGTTCTTTTCAGCTGCTGCACTCTGATCCTTCTTCATGCACGAATCACCTTCAACAACATCCATAGCAATCCCAGCAACAACAACAACCACATCTCTTCTATGTACTATGTATTTATAGATTTTTTGCACCTTGTGCATGCAATGCGCGCTATACCTCTGCATACTCACACTGCATCGATATCCTCCACAACTTGAGTGCTCTGTCTGATCATCATCATGACTCTTCATCTTCTCTAGCCATCTTTCCACTCGTTCAACATCATTGTATGTTATTCTAAGATTCCTCAGCCTCTCTGGAAGTTGAGACTATTCGTCTTCTCTCTATGACAGTCAAGCTCACCTTCTCTGTTCCAGTTACAAGCTTCAATGCTCATCCAGCTGTCAATTTCCTCCACGAGCATCTTCATACGTTTTGAATATTCCCAGAGACTCTTCATCTCCTTTGTCAATCACCCCAAAGTGTCTTCAAGTCCTCTAGCATAAACCATTAGTGGTTTCTGGCAGTTACACTGTGATGCGCAACAGTAGCCTCCAATTATGCTCAGATTCACTTGCATCATTGGATTAAATCTAATGGGTTATTTTGTTATTTACCTGTTTCTCACTTTCACAATTTGGAGATTCTACGATGAGACATCTTGAGTCTCCATGTCACGCATTTTGAAACTCCGAAACAAAGTTTTTCTATGCTGGCTCCTTCCTTTATATGACCTCGACTATGACCAAGCACTTATACATAAAGTTCCTTCACGAATTCGCATTTCATGAGTTTGTAGATGAGGCATCTCAACTCTCCAAGTCGCGATCCCCAAAACCCCAAGATGGAGCTGAGATTAACGGTCCATGATATCGATGAATCTACTGTCCAGGTCTCATCGTGAATTCGCATCTCATGATTCCTTCGATGGAGGTCCTTGTCACTCCAAGTTGCGATAGGCGAAACTCCGAAATGAAGCTTAGATCAATGGTCGATGATTTCGATGAATCTACGGTCCAGATCTCATCGTGAATTCACATCTCACGATTCCTTCGATGAAGGTCCTTGTCACTCCAAGTTGCGATAGGCGAAACTCCGAAATGAAGATTAAATAAATGGTCCACGATCTCGATGAATCTACGATTGTGATTAAATCGTGATTTTTCATATCATGATTTCAATGGTGATATTTCTTGCCTGTCCAAGTCGCAAATCACGAAACTCCAAAACGGAGTTGACGGTCCAGATCACACCTTGATCTAATGGCTATGATTAAATTGTGATTTCACATATCACAATTTCAATGGTCATATTTCTTGCTTCTTCATGTTGCGAGTCACGAAACTCAGAAACAGAATCGACAGTCCAGATCACACCTTGATCTAATAGCTGCGATTAAATCACAATTTTGTATATCGCGATTTCAATGGTCATATTTCTTGCCTCTTGAAGTCGTGAGTCATGAAACTCTGAAATGGAGTCAACGGTCCAGATCACACCTTGATCTGATGGCTGCGATTAAATCAGGAATTGTAAATGGGATCCAACGATCAGAAATGCTACTTCTCCTCTCAAGCTTACTTTGTTTCTCTTACTATGATATTGCCATTGAAGATCTACCAACAATCCTCTGCACTATCTCTTTTGAGCTTATTTGAATCTTGAATCTTCTCTGCAACGTCTTCTCATAATGTCCATCTATTACATACTTTGCACTATCTCTTCTAAGCTTATTCGAATCTCAAATCTTCTCTGCAACATCTTCTCATATTCTCATAATGTCCATCTATTACATACATTTTGTACTCATGCCATCTTCATTGTTGTAAAATCATTCCATCTTCATTGTTGTAATTGCCATCAATGACAAGTATACAAGCATGCACTGTCTGTTAAATATTTACCAACATAAACGACATGTAGAACAAGAATAAACATGGGTAGTGGAGATCTCACATGTGGAAAGTATGGCACTGGGTCAAATACAAAATTTTATGGAACATCCAGTCAAGGATCGTGCAGTTCTACAATGATTAAGTGCCAAAGTTGCCAAATATAGAGAACATGTAGTGGAAGTGAAGGAAAGGATTGCAACTCCGATGGATCAACACATATTCTTGTATGATAACACATGCAATGATCTCTTTTTCAAGTGGTTGGAATATGAGAAGAGTCATCCACTCTAGTAGAACCACGAGATGCTTTCCAGAGAACAAAGAGATCAAGCGCCACATGGTGATTTTTTTTTACTTAGCACAAACTTATAGTGCCTATTTTTAGTTAGTGATTCTTTATAAATAGGGGGATTGACCTTTTAGAATGGGTCGATGGTTTTGGGAAGATACCCTATTTTTGATAATTGTAAAGAAATATTTTTGAGCAACCTTAATTGAGAAGTTCTATTTAGAACCAGAGATTAATTTTTTTTTTCCATCAAGGCGTTATGTGATTGGATTGAGGAGGAACTAATTACAACTTTTATTTCAGTAATTGATGTTGTAACGAGTATGGTTTTCTGAATCTATTGATAATCTATTTGTTTCAATATTTTAGCAGTTCTTTTTTTCTTGATGATGAAAATAAAATCATTGTGTTAATATGTGATTCATGGTAGAGCTAAGGAAACTATTTTTCTTTCACTCATCTTATTGCATGCATATTTTCTTTCAATAATTGTATCTCAGTCACTATTGAAATACTAGAAAGTTAATGTATTACTACTAAACTTGTAATAGGTGTGAATATCATTGTCTGCATGCTTGATCATGAGGGTTATCCCAGGCTAAACCTTATTAAGTGGTTAAGAATCCCTTCTATCATTTGGTTTATACCAGCACATCTCATTTTATCAAACTCATCTATTAAGAAAAAAAAAAAAGAGAACGTTTAATATGAAGGAGGAACTTTCACAGAAAGATATCCTTTAAATCACTAAGTAAATCCCATCGATAAATTCTCTAGATCGAAATATATGGAGAACCATTCCACCATCAAACACTGCAGATTTTAATTGGGCCTCTAATGTGGGTTTGGTTCATACTATTGACTTAAAGGGATCTTAGACCCCTCAACAGAATTGGCACTAAAAGGAGGGTCTAAACGAATGAATGGAAAATGAAATTTCTAATAATATATTTCACATATCCTATAGATTCAAAATTTCCCACATGCATGGCTAGTCATTCTCAATATATCCCAAATACAGAGAGTACTCTCGAAACGAGTAACTCACCCCAGTAAGAGGAAGTAGAACACCTATTCCTTGAAATAACTTATGCTCTTCCTCGTGAGGATTTGAGCCAATTCAGAATAATCACAAGAGCTTACGCTCTAAAATTTGGATTGTTACCATTAGCCCCATTACTTCCTCGCAGAAAACAAGTAATAAGACCAGTCGTCAATACCCCTGATTAGGTTTTTGTTCACACAGTAGAAGACCTGATAGATTTTTCCCTCACTGAGATCGAACAAACCCTTAATCTGATCCCCGAAACACCAGCCAGTAACTACTCCGAGCTTGATGACTTTGAATCTAACAAGGAAGGGTTTAACTCTGACCTCTCAGCTTCAGAATCACATGACATGGAGGACAATAGCGATAATAATGAAGAAAGGGGAAATATACCTCAATATAATCAACCTTGGTTGGCCATATATGCTCTGGAAATCCTAGGACAGGTACATAACCTCCCTCAACATCCATAAAAATTACTTCCCAAATTCGACCCTGAAACCTCTGGATTTCCTGAAGACCACATTATAAAAGTTCATACTAGCTATAATAATGATGAACGTACAACATGAGGATGTATTTTGTAGCATTTTTCCCTATACCTCTGAGAATTCATCCTTGACTTTCTATTTTAACTTGTCTGTGGGGTCCATAACTAGTTGGACGAAGTTTCAAAAGGATTTCTTAGATAAATTTGCAGAAGAAACCACCACATGATGTTTGATGGATGAACTATTCATCGCCACCATGAGTTCAAAAGAGAAGGTTAAAGCATTCAATCAATGATTTTCCACCATCCTTAATCAATGATTGAGATATATGCTAACACTCTCCCTGCTTCCATTTCCATGATTTTAAAGAGGGATGCCAAACATACCCTAGTTGAAATTTTTGAGGAAGCCAAAACAATTGAATTCCAAATGAAGGTATGCAAAGAGGGAAAAGTCTCACTAGTTAAGAAGGAAGCTCAACCCCCACCTAGAAGAGGAATTTTTTTGAATAGACCCCCGGGAAAACAAACAGAACAATGTCCAAAAAATGGAAGTGGGGACATAGAATACCTACAACAGATTATAAAGAAACTATTGAATGAAATAGTAGACATGAAAATAAGTGTCAAGGAATGAAACCAATTTCAAAGTCCTTATAAACCATTTTTTAAAAGAAACCCACCTTTCAAAACAATTGAACCTCCCCCAACCAACTTAAACATTGACTTGGGTAATGTATCATCCAACTCTTTTTGTATGTACCATCAAAAGAAACATTCTAAAAGAGACTGTCCCCAATGGGTGTACACTATGAATTTAAGGGCCAATTGGTTGCTAGACAAAGTTTCTCTTACAGAACAATCAAGTGGCTCAACGGTGAACATCGTTGATCAGGATGAAGTAGTGGCATCAAAAGAAATAGCCATGTTGTTATGGGATCATGACTTGTCTATGCCTCCTGAGGAGGTATTTGAGGTTCAAGAACCACCTGTTGAGGTTTTGGCGGTGCAAATGTGAAGTAAGGGTCAACCGCTCTCAAATGACCTTATCATTGCCTAACCTTCGAGAGGAAAACAAACAATTGATCACTAGAAATAAAATTTTTTCTCCCAAATACATACATACATGGGAGTGACCCAAGATGGAATAAAACATAGTATAAGACTTAAATAAGTTGAAGGCTAACGTGTCAATCATGGACATGCATAGAATTCCCTAGAAAAAGGACTTTATGTTATAGGCCTTAAGGTCAATAGAAGCCCCTACAACATGCACTCACCTAGGTGAGGTCCCATCAACCACAAATCTAAAGAAAAAAACAAATGTGAATGCTTTCTCTATAGACAAAAAAGGAAAGTGATGCAACCCCCATTCCCTCCTAGGGTTTGCACGACCTCCCAACCAAGGATATTCACACACCTGAGCCGAATTGGCTCCTCGGGCCTCCAATAGACCCTGAAAAAATTTACATAGGTCCCCTTGATGTCACCTGTGGGTTCAATTCACCTACACCACCGGTTTCTTGGTGCCTCTGGAAACACCAAATTTCGAGTGCTATCTCTCGTGCTAGACTCCTTTTCCAATGTGACCATGGGATATGACCATTAACTAGCTCCCTTCGTGACTTTGCACTTCAGATCTTTTGTAAGCAGTTTAATCTCAAATACTCGAACTCCAAACCGGTGAAATCCCTTTGGAAAATATCTATAGTTATCGCCTCTTCTACATCCAACGGTTGTGATCCGCTTCATACTCCAACCTTCGAGAGTTCCAAATGTCTTAACACTCATTTTCCCCAAAGTATTCCATACCCAGAGCTTTATATCAAGAACCATGTGATTCTCTTAATCAACTGCTGATATTTTTTCCTTACTCCACTTCGAACGACCGATAGTCAATGCCCCTCTTTCTCCTTAGCTCTTCTTCGAAATTCACGAACTGGTGACATGTGTCCTTCCTAGATCGATGGTCATGATCTATTCCACTAGTTCAATCTTCAGAAGTCTTTAGGTACTCCTCCTTCACCTTTACTTTGAAGGAATCTTCCTCCGAAAATTGTGACTCTCCGCCACATGTCCTCTCTAGATCTGATGGTCCATATCTCCCCGCTCTTCATGAATTTGCAAAAAAATCGATGCTTTCTCCACGCAAAACTTCCAGAACTCTACCTTCCAAACTCTCCAATCTGCTACCACATATCCTCTCTACAACCAATTGTTGGAATCTCTTCGCGGCTTGAGGATTTCGGCAATCCCCACTCCTTAAACACTTTAAAATCTCTGAACCACAAAATGCCGAAAGGATCCATGACTATCCTCCATGCAACTCTCCCAGATCTAACGATATGGAACGATCCTGCTTCCTCCTGAATGGATCCTACTCATTAATTTGTGAAATATTAAAGTGTTCCTCCCTATTAAAGGATTTCCGCCGCTACCTCTTCTAAGATTTTTCTTCCTTCGCAATTTTATTCCTTAGAGAGTTTTCTTCGACACTTAGTTGAAAATGACCCTATGCACGCCTTGTGAAAGGTCTTCCTCCAAGACTTAGCTTCTTTGTGGATGCTTGTGCACACCCTACAATAGTTCCTCACACTCTTCTACAAATACTCTTAATTTAATCCTCCTGATGTTTTGAGTCAAAAGACTCTTTCAACGCACTCCTTGCGGACAATATGAACTCCTTGCATACAAAAATCCAAGTTATCTCCTTGAACTTGATCCTCCTCGACACTCTGAACTGCTCAGAATGACTTCTTCGATACTTAGCCAAATATTGATCCTGCGCACACCTTGCAACAGGCTTCATTCAACTTAACTCTTGATGGGCGATTGTGCACTCCTTGGGACAGTCCTTATATGAACCAATTTCTCTTCTTAGACAATATCATTCTGAGTGATTTTCAACCTATGCACACTTTCAAACGATCCCTCCTGAACTTTCTAATTCAAAACAGACTTTGTCAACACACTCCTTGCAAACAAACGTTTCACGTTATCTCTTTTGAGCTTCTGAGACAAAACAGACTCTGTCAATGCACACCTTGTGGAAACTATACACTCCTTGCACAAGCTTGTAGAAGAGAAAAAATTGAAACTTATCTGATATCTCACAGATTCATACATTCAACCATGTAAATTCATTCATAACACAAGAACAAGTAATAACAAAGAATTACAATTAACATAAAGCCTACTATTCATTCTTTCAAATAGACACAACAACAACAACAACAAACATTTGGAACAATGTTTCTTTGTTATATTCATTCAAATGATATGTACATGGGTTCATACACTTGGATAAGCCTCAACAACTTCAACCACAAACATCAGCAACTATCTTAATAACTTCAGCTGCAACCATCAACAACTATAATAATAAGTTCAACAACAACCATCAATAGCTATAATAATAACTTCAACAACCTCTTCTAGGAAACAATACATTTACTTAAAAAAAAAAAATCATATATGTTTTCCCTCTGACTACCTTAGTGTTATCCTATCAAATTAAGAGATTTCAACTACCAAGGATTTATTACAATAAATGTTCGAGACAAACATATAAGATCAAATGATTTGAATATGTACTACAAACTACTACATTAAAGAAAATACATTCCCCATCGATCTCCTACGTTGGTTTAACCTCCAAAAATTTAAGATCGTGCTTAATTTCAATATTTTCCAGATATTACACTGATATTCCCTTCTTAAATTCAAAAATTACTTCAAAATGCACGCTAGAGTGTTGAGCTGTCTTCCTCTTGCGCTTTGCTGAAAATGCTCCTGCATCATACTCCTTTGGAAAAAAATTCATGGACTCTTGTCCATGATCTCCTGTACTGACTTTTCATGCTTCTGGATATCTACTTCATTTACCCAATGGGTATCTTCTATTGGGTGTCCTTTCCAATTTACCAAATACTCAAAATAAGTTTTCCTCCTGGTCTTCCTACTAGTCCTCTGATCTATGATATTCTCCATCTGCTTCTTTTCTTCTATAGGAATATGCTTCTCCCACTAGATATATTTCTAATCTTATGAGTCTCTGGTGTCATCTTCCCTATAAGGATACAGGTCTGAAATGTTGAATATGGGAGATATACCCACATCTTCTGGCATATCTATCTCATAAGAATTTTCATCAAATTTTCATAGGATATTGCATGGTCCTATATTCTTTAGCTTCAATTTGTTATATGTCCCACTTGGGAACATTTCCTTCCTGAGATGTGCTAGAACTTGATATCCCACTTCAAATTGAAGTTCTCTCCTATGCTGATCAACTCTTCCCTTGTATTCTTTGCTACTATTATGCAACTTCTCTTTGATATTATTATGAAGATTCTGCATTTCTGCAGTGAAGTCTTCGGCTCCAACGCTTCTGAATTCACTTTGCTCCAAATCTCTCAATTCTGATACTCCTCTTGGATTCAGTCCTTACACTATATGGAATGGAATATTTCCTGTACTTTTCTTTACTAAGTCATTGTATGGAAACTCGGCTTGTGATAGAATCTGATCCCACTTACTATGATGTTTAGTGACCAAACTCCTTAGCAAATCTCCTAAACTCCGATTCACCACCTCAGTCTATCCATCCGTTTGAGGTTGATATGTAGAAATAAAGGATAGTTGTTTTCCAAATTTCTTCCACAATGTCCTCCAGAAATGACCAGCAAATTTAGTGTCCCTATCTGAGACAATACTCCTCGAAAATCCATGAAGTCTCACAACTTCCTTGAAAAACAAATTTGTAATGTGCGTTGCATCACTAGTTTTCTGGCATGGGATAAAGTGTGCCATATTTGAAAATATATCAACTACCAAAAATATGGAATAACTTCCTCTTTTTGTTCTTGGAAATCCCAATAGGAATTCCATGTTTATTGCATCCCAAGGCCTATCTGGAATAGGAAATGGATTATACAATCCAGTGTTATGTTTCTTTCCTTTTGCATACTGAAAAATCTTACATCTATTCACAAACTTATTCACTTCTACTTTCATACCTAGCCAATAGTATGAACTATTCAACTATGAAAATGTCTTTTCATGGCCAAAATGTCCTGCTAGACCTCCACTATGTTTTTCTTTCAGTAGATTATCTCTCATTGAGCATTTTGGTATGCACAACTGGAAACCTTTAAACAACAATCCATCTTGAATTAGATACTCTTTCCACTAGCTTCTATCCCTAAGCACATGATTCACACATGCTTCATATGCCTCTTTAAAATCTGGATCATCACAATGCATCTCCTTAAGGTGTTCAAACCCTAATGTTTTCACTTGAAATTCCTGCAGAATTAGACATATCTTGCTCAATGCATCAACAAATTTGTTAACATTACCAAAAATATGTTTTTTTATCACATAATCATGTATGAGGGGTGTTTTGCCTTTGAGAAAGGCTCCAAGGATAAAAATGGTGAAGAGTGGGTCAAAAACACACTTATCCTAAGTTTGAGGGTGCATGAGCGCTTTATGTTATGCAACGTGTAGATTTAGATGGCCATAACATGTGTGCTCATATCTACAGTGTAGATTTAATTCCAAACCTCACCCTCCGACTCTTCTACCTTTAACAAGGGGGGGGTCTGATATGATAGTTTTCTAGTGTGTGTATTTGGGCATCCAAAACATCTGCGCCTAGATCAATGGCTAGGGTTAAATTCCAGACCCCCCCCTGATGTTCTGCCTTTAACATGGGGGGGTATGATATGGGTGGTTTCTCAGTGCGGGGCCCCCACTAACATGGCACCTTCTCCTTGTGTCGAGCATCCCCCTTTTAAATCCACTAACCACCCTTACCTCCTCCTACCATCTATCCTCCACTCCACCTCTTCCTTCCTCCCATCACATCATTCTCTCTCCCCCTTGTCTCATTGTGATACACCTGTCCCTCTCCCTTCCACATCATCCCCCATCTCAACGATGTGTTTTTCCCGATCAATCACATCCCACCACCATATCTCCTTTTCCTCCACACAATCTCTTTGTAGCTTCTTCCCAGCCTTTGTGATTCCTCCACTTAGCTCTCACACTTTAGAGTCCACGTTTTCTGCCACCTTCATTTGTCAAATCGCCTCTTCCTGGCTATTGCCCATCCACTACCTCACGTCAAATACTATAGTCTTCATGATTGGCCCCCACGTCTTACTATGAATCCTCTAAGTAGATATAGATGGCAGTATGAGAAGGTCACCACATCCTACGGGCACAGAGTTGATCGGGGCCTTCCCCGATCCCAAGGAAGTAGTTATTGAAATAGATGGTGGTGGTTAGACATCATCTCCACCATAAATGGAAAGTCCAGAAAAGGACTGGAAGCTTGTCAATTCATTTGCAGGGTTGCCAGGAACACGATTGCGTCTGACTAAGGTGCAAGACTATCCAAAGACAACATGCACAGTCTGCCAATAAATATGCAGACATAAAGCCTTCAATGCGATGACTCGAAATTGTCGATGTTGTTTTTCCTTGAGTATATGTAGGCATTTTTGACATTTTTGTCAGGATCGATGGTAGATCTAAGCTTCCTATTGTAAATTTTTAATGAAGAATCGGTTTCCCTGGTTATGCATATGTAAGTGAGACTTATTGTTTAATGACAGCCAACTTCTTTCATTTCTCTATAACTCATGTGTTAGAACACCCGAGAATGGATGATCCAGTCGGGAGTAGTTTTGTTGTTGTGATGGAGGTTTGATCATAGTGGCATAACAACTAGTTTTAACATGGTTTTCATGTTATCTCTCTTATTTCTATACCAAGTATCTTTGGCATGGAGGATCCAATCAAGTTGTTATTATAACGTTGTGATGAAGGTTTGATCACCTCACTGTTATAGTTGTGACTTTCGCGAGTCATATCCTGGTGTTTGAAGCCCTGGTTCAAGATGAGCTTGCACTTGGATATTTTATTATTGTTTGTTCACTTACTCACCCTTTACTACACTTACTGAATGAAGTTAGATTGATACCTCACCTTCCCATGCTTTTCTTGGTCCAGGATTCTGATTTAAAATGATATGGTTATGACTTTACTTCCATTCGGTCACCCTTTATAAAACCAACCCATGACATAAAATACTGATGGGTATCAAGCTTACTCCTACTACAATCCAGGAGTGACTTCTGGTGCTAACATTTATGGCACCATTTCTGGGGACGAAGTTGAAGAATTTCCTTGGGATTGAATGACATTGAGCCTATGATTCTGATGGTACATTAGGCATCAGAGCCCTACAAGATTGCTACTGTGCACCTAGCGACTCCATTATTATGACTCCATTGGTGTGAACCTACTATTTCAGTTGTGGCATCCAGAGGCAAGCACATGAGGTCTACTCCTATGTTTCCCTTGACAACAGCTGAAGAAGATCCAGAGAATATTATTAGAAAAAGAAAGGCTCTGAAAGAAGGAGTTTCAACTGTTGAACTAGGTATTTCTAATAATTTTCCATTTCCATTATCTACTTCTAATTTTCCTATCATGCCTTCTGCTGGAGTTTCTCAAACTTCAAATTTTGGGAGTGTTCTTATTGATTTTCCCCCTCCTGGTCTGGGATTTGAGGGAGAAATATTTTTCACTCCTATTTCCCCTGACGTTGCAACCTGGTCTAGACCCATAACTTCCAAATATTTTCCTACCCCAAGATTTACCATTCCTTATCCTATTACTATTGCTACTATTGTGCCAGCACCAACCTCTGCTCCCTCTAGCCTAGTATCCTTCTTTTCAAATCCTTTTATGTTCTCTTTCCCCCCTACAAGATCAGTTACGACTTCCCCTGTTCGAATTCCTTCTCCTCCAAGTTCTCCTCCACCAAATATATCTATGGTAGGTGATCACCCCCCTGTAAACAAAATGGATTCCATAGTGGTTGCAAGATATGCCCCTTTACTCCTACCCCAACCCATGAATCCTCTCCATGTTGGACATTATTTGAAGTATATGCCTAAGTTCACTGGAGAGGTAGAAATAACTGTTGAAGAGCATCTTGCTGCCTTATACAGTTATGTAGACAACCTGAACATTGAAAATGAAGATGTCTAGATGAGAGTCTTCGTCTAGAACCTATATGGTGAGGTTAGGAAATGGTTTAGGGGACTGACCCTTGGGTCCATTGTTGGGATTGAAGCTCTGGACAATGCATTCTTGAGATAGTGGGGAGATAAAAAATATTTCATGTATTACATGACGGAGTTTGGATCCTTGAAGAGGAAGGAATGAGAGTCTATTTCTGACTTCTCCAAAAGATTCAATAATATGTATAACAATATCCCTGTTGAAATAAAGCCATTAGAAGCCTCTGCCAAAATCACTTATGCTAGTGCCTTTGATCTTGATTTCTACCTCTTGCTTAGAGAAAGAAGAGCTACTTCCTTGGATAACATGCAAGATACAGTCCTGGAAGTGGAATCCAATGTGTTGGCAGTTAATAAGATCAGAGGAAAATATGACAGAGACAAGGGAAGAGGGAGATCTAAATTGACTAAGATGATTAAGTCTCTGACTGCAGAGATGGAAAAGATTAAAATGGAGGGGAAACAAACATACAAAAATCCTTGAAATGTTGACAATAGAGGAAATTTCAGGAGGCCGAACAAAAATGTTCCTCAGATTATGTCGAGGGAACCAAAGAATAGAGATAAAGAGGATCGGAGAATCCAAGCTCCCCTATAAAATAACCTTGTTGCGATGAAGAGGAAGAAGAAGAGCTATATCCTGAGATCCATTTCCTTGGAGACCCCTCCCCCATTTCCTCATTTAACTCAATCCTCATATGAAGAATCCCTCATGATTATCCTCTCATAGCAGAAAATCCTACTAAGCCTACAACAAACACTTCCAAGGAAAAGAAAACTCAGAATATTCCATCAAAAACCAAATATCATGTCCTAGAGGTGAGAGAAATACCTAAGCCTGCTTCCTCCTTTATCTTTGAGCATGAAATTCAAAAAATTAGAATCCCTGTCCCCCTTTCAGAGTTAGTTAAACATGAAGATTTCAAAAGGTCCCTCTCTAAACTTCTGTAGCATGAGTCACCCCATCTCTCCACAGACTCAGTGAAACTTCAATATGAGAAGATAACAATCATCTTAGGCCTTATGGTGGAATGCAAAGAGGATTCATCCCCTCCTTTCTACATGTCCCTGAACATACATGATAAGGTGTTGTATAATTTCCTGATGGATTCATGGGCTTCCCATAACCTCATGCCTAAAATAGTCATGGAAGAGCTTGGGTTGGAAGTCACAAAGGCCTATCATGACTTGTACTCTTTTGACTCAAGGAGGGTGCAATGTCTTGGAGTCATTAAAGACCTAGTGGTGTCTTTATTTCAGCTCCTCGTGAAAAGTGTCATCATGGAAATTGTAGTAGCTAATGTCCCTCTCAAGTTTGGCATGTTATTGTCAAGATCATGGATAAAGAATCTTAGAGGAATGTTATAGATGGACCTCACATATGCCACCATTCCAGTCTTTGGAGGGGAGCACAGAATACTATACAAAGAATATAAGTTGGCCTATATTGTCAGTGATGAAACAAATCTCACAAACCATCCTATCTTCACCCTTGATACTGACTTGGGATCCATCTTGTTTCATCTCACCAACACCCCAGAGGCTCCTCTTCAAATCAGAATGAAGCCAATTCTCCCCCATGAAGTCTCTCCCTCAATTAATTCATTATGGAAAATGTTATTTGATGGGGTTTCTTCTAAAGATGGTGTTGGTGCTAGGATATTTTTGGTTTCCCCTGCTCAGGAAACTATTCCACTGTCATACAAATTAGAGTTTGAAGCTACCAATAATATGGCACAATATGAAGCTCTTGTTTTGGGCTTAAGGTATGCAAAGGACATGGGGATTAAAGAGATAAATGTGTTTGGAGATGTTGAATTGATTATCCAGCAGATCAAAAATGATTATCAGACCAAACAACCTCATCTTAGGAGCTATAGAAATGAAGCCTGGGACCTCATTGATAGTTTTTTCCTGGCCTTCAATATATCATTCATTCCAAGAGGAGAAAACTCTCTGGTTGATTCCCTGGCTACTTCAGCTAGAAATTTCAAAATTCCTCTACCACCTAAGCTCATATATGATACAAAAGTGAAATACAGGTCCTCCATACCTGGCAATGTCAAGCATTGGAAGGTTCTTGAAGATGATCTTGAGATCAAGAGATTCCTGGAGACTGTTGAAGAATTTTTAGCACTGAACATTGATCAAGACTCTACCTCTGAACAAGACTCTCAGGTCGATACTTTTCTCAACAAAATTGTTGATCATCACATTGTTCAATTGCCTAGCAATCGCATCCCAAAGGGACTTGTTTCTTTGGAAAGACTGTTTGAAAACAATGATGTAGCAATAAAGGGCCAAATCTCAAAAGATAATGATGATACAGCTGAGTGTAACATTGGCACAAAGAAGGAACCAAATCTTGTCAAATTGTCAAGTAGCTTGACAAGAAAACATAGGGATAAATATGTTGGATTATTGAGGGAGTTTGTTGATGTGTTCACCTAGACATATGAATACCTCAATACTTATGACACAACTATCATTGAACACAATATCCCACTAAAAGAAGAGGCCAATCCATTCAGGCATGAGCTAAGACAGATTAATCCCATGTTGTTGCCTTTCATGGAAATAGAAGTGAAGAAGTTGTTAGATGCTCAAATCATTGTCCCTTTTAGATATTCTAAATGGGTGGCCAATTTGGCCCTAGTAAGGAAGAGAAGTGGAGAGATCAGACTTTTTGTTGATTTCAGAAATCTAAATATAGGCTCAAATAAGGACAATTACCCCCTACCTAAGATGGAACACATATTGCAGAGGGTATTAGGTGCATCTAGGATATCCATGATTGATGGATTTTCTGGATACAATCAGATATCAATCCTTCTTGAGGATAGAGAAAATACATCTTTCACCACTCCTTAGGGCAATCAGATATGCCAAAATTCCATTCTGATTGATGAATACAGGGGCAACTTTTCAGCGAGCCATGGACATAGATTTGAGTGGGGAGAGGGATCTATTTGTTGTGATCTATCTAGATGACATAACCGTATTTTCCAGATATGATAAATAACATTGTTGTCACCTAAGGAATGTCTTCCTCAAGTGAAGAAGGTTTGGTCTTTCCTTAAATCCCAAAAAATCTTTGTTTTCCATGAAAGAGGGAAATTTGTTGGGGCATATAGTATCTTCTAAGGGAGTGAGGATTGATCCCAATAGAGTGGAGGCAATTCAATACTTATCACTCCCAAGGTCTAGGAAATAATTCTAGTCTTTCCTAGGAAAGATTAACTTTCTAAGAAGTTTTGTTTCAAATTTTGCTGATTTGGTGAAGCATGTTACAACCATGCTCAGAAAGGGGAATGAAGTAAAGTGGATTGTTGAACCCAAAGAAGCCTTTGACCAAATCAAAAAGGCATTGACTGAGGCACCTGTTCTTATCAGTACTGATTATTCCAAGAACTTCCTGATATTTTATTTTTTCTCCATTGATACAATGGTTGTTGTCCCAGTACAAAAGAATGATGCAGGGCTGGAGCAACCTATTTCCTTTTTCAATAGAGCATTGAGGGATGCCAATATTAGGTATGGAATTATGGAAAATAAAGCCTATGCCTTGGTGAAAGCACTCAAAGATTTCAGAGTCTATGTCTTGCACTCAAAATTAATTGCATATGTTCCTTCATCCTCTATCAAGGAGATTCTTATACAACCTGACATAGATGGTAGAAGGAGTAAATGGATTGCCAAGATCCTTGAGTTCTATCTGGAAATAAAACCCACCAAGTTAGTTAAAGGGAAAGTTTTGGCCAAGCTATTGGATGAATCCAATTGTAAAGTGTTGGGGGTTGATTTCATCAACCTTTGCTCAGAAGTTCGATAGGTGGAGTTGTCTAATGGAAGTCCTTAGGGTAGTTTAACATTAGTAGAATGCACCTAGTATGTAGACATTATATATTTTCTGCAAGAATTAAAGCCTCCCGATGGAATAGAAAAGAGTAAGGAAAGATATTTAAAGATCAAAGTAGTCATATATTGCCTTATTGGCCAAGTCTTGCATTGGAGGGACCCTCTGGGAGTGCTTCTGCAATGTTTAAACCCACATGAGAACCAAAGGGTTATGTTTGAGTTTCATGATAGCCTACGTGGGGGACACCATTTTTGGAATACCATAGCCTACAAAATTCTCAGGGCTAGGTACTATTGGCCCACTTTATTCACTGATGTTTGTAGGAAAATCAGAGCTTGTATCAAATGTCAAAAGTTTTCAGGAAAGCAACAGCTCAAACCCCTGCCCCTGAAACCTATAGTAGCATCCACACCTTTTCAACAATGGGGATTGAAATTCAATGGGGAGATTCATCCTTCTTCAAGTGGTCATCACAGGTGTATCCTAACTGCAACAGATTATTTCACCAAATGGATAGAAGTTATCCCCACTAGGAGTACTTCGTACAAGGTAATCATCAACTTCTAGAGGATATTATAGCAAGGTTTGTTTTCCCAGATAGTATCATTACTGATAATGCTTCTTCCTTCAATTCTGATCCTTTGATCAAGTTCTGTGAGCATTTTGGGATTTCACTTATTCACTCCACTCCTTATTACCCCCAAGCCAATGTACTGGCAGAGTCTTCTAACAAGAGTCTAATCAAGCTCATTAAAATATTGTTGGAAGATAATAAAAAGGCTTGGGATTCAAAACTTAAATTCGCTCTATGGGATGATTGAGTGACAACCAAGAGGTCCCTAGGCACCTCCCCTTTCCAACTTTTTTATGGGACAAAAGTTCTATTTCCCTCTCAGTTGGGTCTACCTGTAGCCAAATTATTTCAGGATTATGAAGGGGAACCAGACAATATGGTTAGAATAATTCATCAATTGGTAGAGGTCCAATAGGTCAGAGAGCAGGTGATGGAAAAAACACTTGAGAATCAACAAAGGATCAAGTAGGCTTTTGACAGAAAGGTCAAAAAAGAGGATTTCCAGCTAGGTGGGTTGGTACTAAAATGGGACACTCCCAAATAGGAAAAGGGAAAGAAAAACAAGTTTGAAGCCCTGTGGATCGGGCCCTTCAAAAAATCTGAAGTATTTTCAAATAATACTTGCAGGTTGCAGGATTTGGAGGGTGAGGAAGTTTTCAATAGCCCTGTGAACGAGCATTTTTTGAAGAATTTTTTCTTGTGATCCATATGTGGCTCCTCTATGTTTGTAAATATTGTTCTTCTGTTTTAATTTTTGGTTTTAATGAATGACTCCATATCCCAACAACAAGGCATTGGAACTATAGATGAGTTCTTGGAATCTCACAGGGAGCAAGCCATCCCCCATGGAGACTAATGTTATCACATAATCATGTATGGGGGGTGTTTTTCCTTTGAGAAAGGTTCTAGGGTGAAAAATGGCAAAGAGTGGGTCAAAAACCCACTTATCCTAAGTTTGGGGATGCATGTGCACTTTGTGTTATGAAACATGCATATTTGGGTGGCCATAACATGCACGCTTAGATCTATAGCATAGATTTAATTCCATACCCCCCCTGCTCTTCTTCCTTTATTGAGCGGGGGGGTATGATATGATAGTTTTCTAGTGCGTGGATCTGGGCGGCCAAAACATCCATGACCAAATATATGGCTAGGGATAAATTTCGGACC
>JZKD02S0130633.1:145466-160850 GCA_000966675.3 Picea glauca
GAATCTATCTAAGCCTAATGCATGAGAAGGGAGAGTAACAGAAGTACCTTTTAACCGACGTTTGTCCCTGCACGCTCCGAGTTGCGCTCCAATCCTTTGCTCCTCGCTGAGGTCTCTGGACAAAACAAGATACGACCACTTCCTACTCTATTGACATTAGCTTGAAAACAGATCTATCACTGAATGATAAGTTCATGTAACATCAGACACAAACTAGAAAGAAACAGGCCAAGCGTGTCATATTAATGAGAATAACGACAGCAGTGCTTACAATCGTAGATGCGAATGCGACAGCTTCATCAAGTCCTCTTCGTCTAACCCTTGCCTAAACGATCCACAACCTAGATGACATCAACTTCAATGATTTCCCTCCTTTGGCTGACTGCAAGTTTCCTCCAAGATCATAAGTTTCACACATTCAATTCTTCTCCTCTTCATCACCATAGAGCTTGCTTATATAGGCTAGGAAGGGCCTAACCACTTGAGTTATGTTTAGAACCAGTTAGGAACTTCCTCTGTGGATCAGAGATCTTTTGATAGAACCAAGAATTCGAGTTCAACCGCCTCCCAAACTCAAAATATTCTCCCCTTATTCTTCTCACCGGGCTAACAATTTACCCAGAATGGAGAGCGCTCCCTCAGAAGGGGCATTAGAGCGCTAGAACGCTCCAGAGAAGGCCAGGGGAAGCGCCAGCGCTTCAAATCTGAGTAGCGCTTCTGCAAAAGGGTGGAGAAGCGCTACAACGCTTCTGAAGCATGGTAGAGGGGCGCCAACGCTTTTCAAGAAGTTTTAGGGGAGCGTTCGCCTTCCAAATTCTTGATTAAGAAGCACTCTTAGGTGATGAGAGATGTTTGACTCTAGTGAACCAGTTTCTTCCTTCAAACCAAGTATATAAGATGTTTCAAGTGCCTCTTTAGTGTCGTCGTTGCGATGACATGATCCGAAAACATTCACGACACTCTATATCCAACTTGCGACACTTGCGACAAGTTGTAAGGGAGTTGTGACACTTGCGACAAGTGAGAGGCAATATGCGACACTTATCCAGTTGAGTGATTTTGATGTGTAAAAAGTTCTATCATCTCCCTTTCCACCGCTTGATTTTTTATAGGTGTCTCTGCATGTCTTCTAGAAGGCATTGTGTTGAATTTTTTTCTTCACACACAGAGCACAATTTGAGGCTCTACTACCACTTGATGCATCCCCCCTTCCCTCCTAGGGTTTGCGTGACATCCCGGTCAAGGATATTCACACACCTGAGTCAAATCTTCTCCTCAGACCTCCAACAGACCCTAAAACAACTTACACAAGTCCCCTTGATGTCACCCTCAGGTTCAATTCGCCTGCACCACTGGTTCCCAGTGCCTCTGGAAACATGAAATTTTGAGTGCTAGCTCTCGTGCTATACTCCTTTTCCAATGTGACCACGGGCTATGACTGTGGCCCAACTCCCATCATGACTTTGTTCTTCAGATATTTTGCAAGCAATTGACTCTCAAATCCCTAAACTCCAAATTGACAAAATCCCTTTGGACAAGATCTATCATTCTTGTCTCTCCTACAACTAATGACTATGATCCACTTTGGACTCCAGCCTTCAGGAGTTCCGAACATCTTAACACTCCTTTTCTCTAAAGTATTTTGTACTTGGATATTCAGTTCAAGCGCTACGTGCTTCTCTTTATCAACAACTGAGATTTGTCCCCTACTCCACTTCAGACGACTGATAGTCAACTCCCCTCTTTATCCTCAGCTCTTCTTTGAAATTCATGAGCTAGTGACAAGTGTCCTTCCTAGATCAATGCTCAGAATATACTCCACTAGTTCATCCTTTGGAAGTCTTTAGGTACACCTCCTTCACCTTTCCTCTAAAGGAATATTCCTCCTAAACTTGTGTATCTCCACCACGTGTCCTCTCTAGATCCGATGATCTAGATCTCCCCTCTCTTTGCGACTTCACGAAAAAATCAATTTTTTCTCCGTGCAAAAGTTCCAGAAATCTACGTTCTGAACTCTCCGATCTACTACCATGTATCCTCGTTGCAACCAACAGTTGGGATCTCTTCATTTCTTGAGGACATGGACAATCCATGCTACTCAAACACTTTAAAATATCTAAACCATGAAGTGTCGAAAGGCTCCATGACTATCCTCCATGCAACTCTCCCAGATCTAACAGTCTAGAACGATCCCACTTCCTCCTTAACGGATCCTGCTTGTTAATTTGTGAAATCTTAAAGGGATCCTCCCTATTAAAGAATTTTCATTACTACCTCTTCTGAGCTTGTTCTTTCTTCGAACTTTTACTCCTTAGAGTGTTTTCTTTGACACTTAGTTGAAACTAACCCTGTGCATGCCTTGCGACATGTCTTCCTCCAAGACATAGCTTCTTTGTGGACAACTGTTCACACCCTACAATAGTTCCTCACACTCTTTTGAAAATACTCTTAAGTTACTCCTCCTGAGATTCTATGTCAATAGACTTTGTCAACGCACTTCTTGTGGACAATATGCACTCCTTGCATACGAAACTCCAATTTATCTCCCTGAACTTGTTCCTCCTCGACACTCTAAACTTCTCAGAATGACTTCCTTGATACTTAGCCAAATATTGATCATGTGCACACCTTGCAACAAGCTTCCTTCAACCTAAATCTTGATGGGCGACTGTGCACTCCTTGCGACAATCCTTATATGGCCCAATTTCTCTTCTTGGAAAATATCACTCTGAGTGTGTTTCACCCTACGTGCACTTTAAAACTATCCCTCTTGAGCTTTCTGAGTCAAAATAGACTCTATCAATGCACACCTTGTAGACACTATGCACTCCTTGCAAACAAACGTTCAACGTTCTCTCTTCTAAGCTTTTGATTCAAAATAGACTCTGTCAATGCACACCTTACAGACACTATGCCCTCCTTGCACATGCTCGTAGAAGAGAAACAATTGAAACGTATCTAATATATCACAAATTCATACATTCAACCATGTAAATGAATTCATAACATAAGAACAAGTAATAACAAAGAATTACAAATAACAGAAAGCCTACCATTCATTCATTCATATAGACATAGCAACGACAACACTAGACATTTGGAACAATGATTCTATGTTATATTCATTCAAATGATATGTACATGGGTGCATACACTCAGATAAGCCTCAACAACTTCTACAATTACAACTTCTTCAACAACAACTATCAACAGCTATATCAATAAATTCAGCTGCAACCATCAACAACTATAACAATAACTTCAGCAACAACCATCAATAGCTATAAAAATAACTTCAACAACCTCTTCTGGGAAACAATACATTTATTTATACAAAAGAGCTCATAGATATTTTCCCTCTAACTATATTAGTGCTATCCTATCGAATTAAAAGCTTTCAACTACTAAGGATTTATTACAATAAATTTTCGAGACAAATAGATAAGAGAAAACGCTTTGAATCTATACCGCAAGCTACTACATTAAAGAAAATACACTCCCCATCAATATCTTGTGATGGTTCAACCTACAAACATTTAATATCATCTTTAATTTCAATCTTTTCCATATATTACATTGATATGCCCTTCTTAAATTCAAAATTACTTCAAAATGCGTGCTAGGGCATTGACCTGTCTTCCTCTTGTGCTTTGTTGATGATGATCTTGCATAAGAAATCCTTTTGTTCCACCATTGCTTTTAACATTTGAAGTCTTCAATAGAAACAAACATAATTTTTTAGTCGATTCAGGGTCATCCTCCAATGTCATGCCATTGTCCATCTACAAGAAACTGAATGCAATCCTGCTCAAAAGTGATAAACACATTATACAACTAGACAAAACACAAGTAAAATTTATTGGATAACTAAAGGATTTCATGAACATAATGGATACACACCCAAAATTCGTTCAATTGATTGACATAATTGTAGTAGATATCCTAGAATCTTATGGACTGCTACTTGGTCGAGATTGGTCCAAAAAACTTAATGGATACTTTAGCATGGATTGGGCTCGCCTCTTGTTTCCACTAAAGGGACATACCAACATGATTAATATTGATATGGAAAGATATATCAAACATAATGTCATCGATCTAGAAGCCTTCAACGAACCCTCATTGGTAGCTTTCCCCATGTTAGGAAACTAGTCATGTGATTTTGATTTTTGTAATTTCTCTCCTCTCTTTTCTAATATACCCCTCACTCAAAACTCCGAAATTAATTTTCAAGTGCATTTACTAGAAGTAGCAGAAGAAAGTGGCGTCTATCAATAACCTCTGCTAGAAACATCAAACAACGTATATGGAGATGAGAAAGTAACTCGGCCTGAAGAAGTTGCTAAATTTTTCTCACAAGTTTGTACGAGGTACTTTGATGGGTGTAAATCACAAGAAGGGTCGGGAGAAGGATGTATTCTTATTGACCCAAAGGGAAAATGAAAATTCCTATCCTGTAGACTAGAATTTGAATGCACCAATAACACTTATGAGTATGAAGCTCTAGTTAAGGGACTAAAGAAATCCATAGAATCAAACATTAAAGAAATGAAATTTTTGGGGGACTCTGAAATTATTGTTAGGTGAGTGAAGAATATTATACATTGCAATTCACCCCACTTAAGGAATTACCAACAAGAGGTGCATAGAATAATAAAACATTTTGAGCCCTTCAATATTACTGTTCTTCCCAGGACAAAGAATACTCTTGTTTATTCCCTAGACACTCTAGCCTCAAGGTTATCCCCTTTAGAAGAATATGAAGCCTCTAGGTTCACCATGCAACTACTCTACAAACCATCAATACCCAACAATATTTCTAATTGGAAGGTTTTTGAAGAAGATGAACAGATTATATATTTTCTGACCAATCAAGAGAATTTTAAATATATGACTATTGATAATGAAGTATTCCAGGAGAAACTGGCAGAAACTAATTTCCATGAACAAAAGGGTGGAATAGATGATTCTAATAATAAGACAAGGTTTCACATGATGCCAAAAGGGGTAGCCAATTTGGAGAACCTGTTTGACCTGAAGGAAAGATTTAAAGGGTCAAAGAATGAAAATATAGGGATTTCATGTCCCATGTACGAAACTATAAACCTAGGAAACCCAGAAAACCATAAGAATGTAAATCTAGGCAAAACAGTGTCTAAATAAGATAGGAAATCCTACCTCAAAATTTGTAGAGAATATCAAGATGTTTTTGCATGGTCCTACCAAGAATTGAAAAATTATGACACTCGCATTATCCAACACACAATCCCATTAAAATCTAGAGTAAAACCCTTTCAATAGAATATTAGGAAGTACCATCCATATATGGAACCCTTGATGTATCAAGAGTTGAAGAAATTACTAGATGCTAAGATTATCTTTTGGGTTAGACACTTTGCCTAGGTACCAAATTTGGTTCCTGTCAGGAAATATTCTGGGGAGATCTGCCTATATGTAGATTTTAGAAACCTTAACAGAGCATCACAAAAATATAACTACCTAGTCCCACGCATGGAACAACTCTTGTAGACTATGTTCGGTTCTGAAATTTTCTCCCTTCTAGATGGTTTCTCAGGTTATAACCAGGTACTAGTGTTAAAGGAAGACCGATTGAAAACTACCTTCCGAACTAAGTGGGGAACTTTTTCTTATAAATGCATGCCCTTTGGGTTGATTAATGCAACGGAAACCTTCCAAAGGGCCATGGACATAGATTTTAGAGGATTGATTTACAAATGTGTAGTAGTATATTTGGATGACGTGACTGTGTATTCAAAGAACAATGAAGATCACATCCAACATCTAACCCATATTTTCGAAAGGTGTAGGAAATATGGAATATCTTTAAACCCTAAGAAAACTATATTTGGTTTCAAGGAAGGAAAAATGATAGGTCATACTATATTTGAAGCATGAATTCATATAGACCTAGAATGAATAAAGGTGATAGCTTGACTTCCCTTACCCCATAACAAGAAGGCTATGCAATCCTTCTTTGGGAAAATTAATTTTGTGAGAAATTTCACCCCCAATTTTGTTGAAACTGTCAAACCCTTACAAAAAATGATTCTCAAGGATGCATATTTTAAGTGGGATGATGAGTGAAAAGATTCTTTTAATAATATCAAAACTGCAATATCTCAAGCTCCGGTGCTAGGAATTCCTGAATTTAGTAAATATTGTTTCCTCTATACTTTCACCTCCGACCAATCCTTAGCTACAGTATTGACCTAGAAGGATGATGATAACAATGAGGCATCGATATCATTTATGATCTCTAATATCCAAGGATCCAAATTGAATTACCCTTCTATAGACAAACAAGCTTATGTAATGTACAAAGTAGTAAAACATTTCAAATCTTACATCCTAAAAAATCACACCAAAGTCATCGTGCCTCATCCCTTAGTTTGATCCCTATTCACTCAATAGGAGATGGGGGAGAGAAGGGGAAATTGGATGGTAGTTGTCCAAGAATTTGATATATATATAAAACCTTCCAAATTAGTAAAGGGACAAGGATTGTGTAAACTATTTGCATAAGCCCAAGATCGAATGAATGAATACCTTGGGTGGGAAGATGAATTAGAATTGTTGTGTAGTGAAGATTTATACATTCCCCCAGGGACAAAGTCCTGGTATGGAAAATTTTCTTACCTCCTACATCATGGGACTTTCCCAGAAAACCTAAGTCCTAGGGAAAGGAGAGCTCTCAGGATAAAATTTGTGCAATATCACCTCGTAAATTCAATAATTTTCAGCGTAAATTATGCTGGAGTACTCTTGAGATGTCTCGAACATGAATATGTTGAAAAGGTTCTGAAGGAGCTCCATGATGGTCCTACAGGTGGAAAATTTTCAGGAAATACCATAGCTCACAAAATATTAAGAGCCAGTTATTACTGGCCTACTCTATTTAGGGATTCTCATGAGTACGCTAGGAACTGTAAATCTTTTCAAATGAGAGTTGGTAGAGAAAAGAGAGTAGTTGTCCCACTCAAACTAGTGACCATATCCATACCATTTGAGCAATGGGGATTAGACATCATAGGAGAGATTACCCTGAGTTCTTCAAAACAACATAAATACATATTGACTGCTACAGACTATTTTACAAAATGGGTAGAGGCCATCCCCCTGACTCATGTGAATGAAAAGGTTGTAATCCAATTCATAGAATAACAACTGATCACAAGGTTTGGGATGCCATCCATTCTCCTTTATGACAATGCTTCTTACTTTTCTTCTACCCTATTAACAAAGTTTTCTCTAGACAAAGGAATCATAATAAGATACTCTATAAATTACTATCCACAAGGAAAAGGGGTGGCAGAATCAACTAATAAGAACCTAGTGAGGATCTTGAAGAAAACAGACGTAGACAATCAGAGGAATTGGCATAGCTTGCCTCATAATTCCTTATGGGAAGATAGAATATCACCCAAGGAATCTATAGGAAACTCTCCATATTTTCTGGTTTACGGACAAGAAGCCATTCTCCCAAATGGTTTATATCTTTCGTCACTTCAACTTGCTCAGGGTTGAAGAGGACAACCCTGATCAGTTATTCAACAAAGAATTGATACCCTCCTCACGCTTGAATAAGAAAGAGAGAAAGAAAAATACAAGTTCATTTCTCATCAACATATAGTTAAAAGATGATTTGACAAGCATAAGTCCAAAGAGAAGAATTTTGAAGTAGGAGACTTAGTCTTGAAATGGGATAGAGAAAACGAACCTAAGAGAAAACATTAGAAGTTTCATAATCTATTTCTCATACCTTTCTAGGTATCTGAGAAAATTGGGTCAGGAATGTATCGATTGCAAAATCTGAGGGGGGAACCTGACGCCCTCCTAGTGAATGTCCAAGTCATAAATTTTTTTTTTTTTTTATGTATGTGTGTGTGTGTGTGTGTTTGTATTTTTCATATTAGGATAAATGTGTAGGTTTAAGGTAGACTGATTGCAGATTCATTTTTATTTCTGTCTTTTCTTTTTCTTGGTATTTTCTTGTAATAAAGTTGTGTTCCATAAAACATTGGTCGACCTTAATAAATATGCTATAGCAAACTCTGCTCCTAACTAACGCTTACATGCAACATAAGAAATGTTGGGCAAATGCAAATTTATTCTAGGATATCTATATCTTGTCTTCATAAAAAAAACAACCTTGATAAGTGATGAAGTGTCTGCCTGGTGGTCTGGTAGAGCCTGAAGGGAAATATGGAAAGTTGGGAAGGACCACATGTACCTCTATATAGAGCTAGGAAGAATTTCACATTAACCATTTCATATTGTAGATAACAAACGTCCTCCTCTCTAACTCACTTAGGGAATTTCTTCCAAAAATAAATCGATTATATTAAATGTGTGAAAAGTAGGAAAGTGTATGTAGATAAATACACCGGGGCTATGGACGCTTGCTGGCAACAGAGCAAGGTATGTGATGTCAGGGTGACTCAGTCGGGGCTATGGATGCTCGCTGGAAGCGAAGCAACACCGTAGTGAGTGAGTAATGATAACTAAAAATTCTTCAAGCCAGTGAATTCCTTACCTGATTCTTGCCAAAAGGGGGTGTGGGTCATGGTCAAGAGGAACGGAGGTGGGATAAGGGTGAAACACCATAGGTGGACCCAAATTCATGAATCAGGAAAATTGCACATGCATGGATAGGAAATACTCTAATAAAAGCGAAGCTAGTTAGTTTCTCAACTAGCTTCTGCACGAGCTAAGCCTCAAGGAAGGAACTGAGATTCTGCTTTCACCTAGAGAATAGCCATTTGTTGAGCACTCAACACACCCTAAAATCTTTTATGAAATTTCATCTCTTTTGGGTACCATTTTTTTTCTTTTTGTTTTGCTTTCTGAATTGAGTCCATTGTGGAGGGATTGTTAATTTTGTTTTCATGTCTCTTCATTGATCAAATTGGATTTGTTTGAACTTGTCAATGTGAAACATTTGTGTCTAAAAATAACTCGGCATTTTAACTAAGAATCTACAACTAAAATTGTGACCCGCATGCTTATGTTAGATGTTGAGAAAATACAAGCAAGTAAAATGACCACATGGTAACAATAATCACCAATCGTCGATGTATCATTGACATTGGTAAAAAAACATATTCGATTTGTGCTAGTTGTTCACAAAGAACATTGAGGAGGTTACCGATTTCCCATCAGCGTTGATGAAATATGATAGGGATAAACTTTAACATGGGCCATGATAAACCCCCGATAGCTGATCACTAATGCATTTTTTTTGGGGTTGGTGAATTATCAAATATTTAAATCATGGAAAACTTTCTCATTGACATATCATCGATCCTCGATTCATTTTTGACATCGACAATTTTCGAATGGGGTTGTTGGCCCTTGGTTATGGAAGAAAGTGAGAATTGAGGAAGAAAAGGTCAATCACAAACTGCACGAGAGACACAGTGACTGTCACTGGTTCAAAGTAAGAAAATGAGCAAAAACTATGGAGCGAAGTACGGAAAATAAAGTCATTGAATGAAGAGATCAGGGATGATATACCAGCAAGAGAAAATAATCATAGACAACTCAACAAGTAGAGAAATACACCATTGGATGCTTTGGAGAATCGTGCGAGAAGGGAGGAAAGATAGGCTGGCAAAGCCATGAAAAGGTGGGTCAAGTTGACCTAGGGTTTTAGACACCTAGGTTTCTGGGTAATTAGGGTTTTGACACCTAGGTTTCGACCTAAGGCTATTAGTGAGGGACTATAATGTATAAATAAAGGTCGAGAGGACCTAGGTCAGGTCGGTACTTGTGTTGGGTATAGATATTGATTGTTGTTTGAGAGATTACTGTACTGTGAGAGAGAGGAGTGTTGAGAGTGAGATCCTTTTGTTATTGTAAGATATTTAGTTGGGTGTGAAGATCAAGTCCTGTAGTTGGGTGCACAGGAAGGTGGAAGATAGAGAGAAGAAGAGAGAAGATCTGTTGAATAAAATCACATATTAGAACTGTAAAATTTACCTTAAACTATCACGAGCACAGTTATGTGGACGTATCCCTAGAGAGAGGGTGAGCCACGTATATTTTGTGTTGTATGTGTGATTGATGCCTAGATATTTTTCATTGTTATATTGTTATTTGCATTATTGTGTTAGATCAGATGTATATCTATACATAGTAGATCTAGCTAATACGAGATATATGAATGTTTCATTATTGTTGTATTAGTTCAACTTGATATTCCCCTAGTTGTAGACATCTCTATCCTGCAACCCCCCTCTTAGTTGCTTCAGGTGAGACTTCATCCTCTTTGCAGGTGTTGCCAAAAGGGCTGATAGTTAGGGTTTTGTTGGTGCATTGTTGAAGCGTTGAACCCTGGGTCTACCCCTGTGCCAACAAATGGTTCCGTTGTCGAGATGTGAATATGTTTAAGGGAATGTCAATGTGGTTATCATCAAAGAATGAGATTCAAAAGTGGATAGAGGATCAAGAGAGGGACTTCGTTGAAGCCTAGAACAAGAACCCTAAACTGAGTACTAAATATTGGCTACAAAGATACATCTTCATTGACATTCATGAGATATTCTTTGGGGGAATCCACCAGGAGTTGTTTGAATGGTTGGCTAGGTTAACCGATACCTAGTTCGAGATTAGATCTAGACCTCCTATGGTTTGGACATCGACACTGATTCAGAAGGTCAATAGAGTTGACAACGTTGTATCCAGAGAAGTAGATTATTGGTTTGAATGTACCATTAGAGGGTATATCACCGAGTTTGTTGTTGACATAACATAATTGTATAGCCAAGCCAAGAGATACTTTTTCAAAGGACCTAGAGGAAAATATTTGCACTTTCTGAAGCTAGGAATCAAGATGCTCTTGCATGAAAACCACATATTGAAGATACAGTTGATTGGTCGGACCTGAAAAGGCTAATGTTCAAGATCTTGAACAATGACAGTGACACAAAAGTAGGACATACGCGCAGTGGGAAAGTATTTCGAGAGGTTCACCTTGAGAACTTGTTTAAGAAAAACTATGAAGAAGAGGGTTTCTACAGTGGAGAAGAGGTATATATAACCGACGAAGAACATTCAAAGCACACCAGAACAGAAGAAGGGGAAGCTGAAGTTTCCAAAGTGAGCCAGGAACCTCAGGAACTACATGGACTACTGAAGTAAGTAACATTAATCTTCCTATTGTCTCAATAGTACTTAGCAGTCAGAATAGTCAGAACCACCAGAGTCCTCAGAGCACTGTTACTCATAGCTTAGCATCTACTCAAACAAGAAGCCTAGTCAGCTCTATGGAAGATGAAATGAGGCTACCTATATTTAAAGGAGATGGATCTGAATATCTATATCAACATTGGTTTCTGTGTGAAGTCGTATGGAATATTAAAAGTATCACCGATGAAGCCATCAAGAGAACATAGTTCAACACTATACTAAAGGACCGTGCACTGAGCTAGTACATGAAACTTGTCCAAGGAATGGCACAGCCTAAGCCACTGAATGATATCAATAATGCGCTAATTACAGAGTTTAAGAAACCTAATTTGGAGTCACAATGTATTACAGAGCTAGAAGAAATCAAACAAAATCTAGCAGAACCTGTTTGGGAGTTCGACCAGAGATTGAAGACCCTAACAGGTCAATTAACTTTTTAGATCCCCGATGAACAGAATAAAGAATGGTTCATCACTGCACTTTTACCATACATCAGAGTCCCTCTGATGCAGTAGAAGATTGCATCGTAGGAAGAAGCTTTGGAAATCACCATGAAGCTTGAATCAACACCTATGGGAGAATCGAGCTCAAGCATGAGCTAGATCTTGAGTCAGCTAACCAATTTGTCTTTATAGTTCAAGGATATGAAGAAAGATAAGGGAAAATAAAAAATGGAAGATGTCTGGTGTGTGAAATGTAGATCAAAAGGTCATGATAAGGAACATTGTCCCTTATTCCATGAGTATTTGGCCTCGGGAGCACCGAGCACCTTAAAGCAAGTTAACCTGTCCTAGTGTGATGTGTGTAGAAATAGACATCACCTAGGTGAGTTCTATTACATGCAGAAGTATGTTCAGAAACCCACAAACTTGTACTACACATTTTGTAAATCAGTAGGGAATGATGATAGATATTGTAGAGCTTACAACCTCATGCATGAGAGGCCAAGAGACATATACAAGATTCAGGGTGAAGTACAACAAGAAGGAAATACTCTAGAGTACAACTCTCTAGGGAGAGGAAACTTCACTCCTCATAGTGGATACAAAGGATGAGGTGGAGGAGGAGGTATGAGTCAAGGTCGAGGAAAAATAATGTATTATAATTGTGCAAAACTAGGACACTTAGCAAGGGATGTTCAGAACCCTTGCACAACCTATAGTTATTGTAACTCTTTTGAGCATGTCATAGAAGAATGCCATGCGCTACTGGCTAAGGTTTAGGAAAGATGAGGACCCCAGTAGAACCCACAAGTACAACTGATATATGTTGAAACTCATGGAATCAGGCCTAGAGTTTATGTCATTACTCGAGGAGGAACTGCTACAGGAGAGGATAGAAAAACCCAAAGAAAGATCACAGAAGAGTTAGGTATTAGGAAAGCTGAAGAGAAGACTCAAGCTTTTGATGCAAATAAATAAAGACAAATCTTTGAGGAAGCAAGACAAGAGTTCAAGAGGAACCAAGGATCCTCATATAGAATGCAACCAGAAGTAAAAGAGTATGAAATGCCTCGGGCATTTGATCAGTAGGCTGCACACAAAGAAGGAAAACAATTAAGTATGCTCATCGACTTTCTGTACACTTGTCTTAAATTAATTCAGGATGAGAAAGATGTACAAGAGTTACAAAACCTAATCAGGCAGTATGAGCTAGGAAAGGTAGACTCCTTGCTGAATAGGGAAGTACACCAAATTGGTAAGAAGAGAAGAACAAACAAAGAATTACATTTGAATGCTCAAATAGGCGAGTACAATATAGACTATGTGGTCCTCAATTTAGGGTCGGAGGTCAATGTCATGACGAAGAAAACTTGGGCACTGATGGGAAAACCCAAGATGATATATTCTCCTATCGGGATTTGTATGGCTAATCAACAAGGTTTCATCCCATTTGAATGACTGGAGCATGTCCCCATAGACATCGATGGAGTTATAACCTTTCTAGACTTTCAGGTAATTGAAATTTTTGAGGATAGCTTCCCTTACCCTGCATTACTAGGAATTTATTGGGCCTTCAACAATTCTATTGTGGTCGATTTAAAGAAAAGATGCATGAAATTTCAAGGAGATGGCCTTAGGGTCATTGCAACCTTAGATCCGGATGAAGGTCCACGGTATACAAATCCCATCAGAGAAGAAGACTACGCATATGATCTAGAAAACATCTATAAATTACTAACGAGACAGTAGGATTACATTAACCCTACTGCCGATGGGAATATAAGATGGCGAAGTGATGGTGCATGTTCATTATATTCATAAGAAGCATTGGAGAACTGGTAGAAACATATGTATGAAGTATCCACAAGGAGATGTGCTCGACTGACCAGAGAAATTCACTAGATTGGTACAACATCAAGTAACTTACCTACCTTTGACGGTCTAAATCCTTTAGAATCCTTCTTGATGGACTTTGAAAAAATTGTACCAGCACAATAGAGGTTGTTGGCTATGGATGAGCCTCTGAAACCTACACCATCAATATGGTGGGGGACACATAAAAGAAATATCACATATTGGACACAATGTCGAACCTTGATGACAACGCGATTTTCAGCATAAGTAGGAAGATGGAAAGTGAGGTACATAGGTCAAAGCTGCCCAAAGGACCATGTACGAAGTTTTGAAGAGGCATGGAGTGACATTCCTCAAGAAAAATGGGTAAAAAAATTCATTACATGCTAGACACGACCCCTATTAACTGGTACCTTCAAGTATAACTGCACCTTATCACCACCGATTGGGAAGCTATGCTTCAGAATTTTGTAACCACCTTTTTATTTGAAAGTGAATTTCCCTCAGTAGATCAAGCATTAAATATTGTGAGGCATAAAGTATTTAAAGAGTCATCTAGCCTCCCTTTGGAGCAAGAAGAGGATGAATGGACTACGCCATTCGAGAAATTACAAGGATGTTACAACATTAATGCCGACGAAGATGATGATCTGAGGAAGGTAAACATTGCTGAGACAGAAGGCCACAGGGATGTGGAAGGAATAGGAGTCGAACTACCATTCATTGGATATCCAATCAAGATAAATAAAGTTAATATTGGGGCAGAGGAGACATCGAATCTTTCCCATGTTGGATATTACTGGGATGCTTCTACCATCGACAAAATTACAGAATTACTGCACGAGTATCAGGACTTATTTCCGACCAAGTTCACTGATATGAAGGGTATCAAAGAACCTATGGGAGAAATGAGAATACCTTTGAAACCAGGTGTGAATCCAGTCAATAAAAGACCCTAAAGATTGAACCCTAAATATAAGGAAAAAGTGAAGATTGAGCTTGACAGAATGCTAGAAGTAGGGGTTATTGAACATGTCGAAGAGTCGGAGTGGATCAGCCCTATGGTAGTACAAGACAAGAAGACATGCAATATCAGAATATGTGTGGACCTCAGAAAGCTGAACAATTCTTTTTTTCATGACCCCTTCCCTACACTATTCACAGATGAAGTATTAGACAATGTGGGAGGACATGGGCCATATTCTTTTATAGACAGGTTTTCAGGATACCATCAAATCTGGATTACCAAGGAGGACCGCCACAAGACCACATTTTCCATAGAATGGGGATCCTACCAATACACAGTGATGCCATTTGGACTAAATAATTCCCCAACCATCTTTTCTAGGGTGGTGGTCGAAGCGTTCAAATAATTTTTTCATAAGTTTTTAGAATCTTATTTTGATGACTGGACTATTTTTAGTTTGCCGAAAAATCATGTTGAATGTCTAAGGCTAATGTTGGATAAATGCAGGCAATATCAAATTTCTTTGAATTTGAAGAAGTACATCTTATTCTCACCATTTAGAGTATTATTAGGTCATATTGTATGCAAGAAAGGATTGTTGGTGGACCCATCCTAAATTGAAATTATAGTTGATTTTCCACCTCCTACCTCAGTCAAACAACTGCGCACTGCACTAGGACATACTGGCTCTTACAGGAAATTTATTAAAGGATATGCTCAAATTACTGTGCCAATGAAGAAATTGTTAAAGAAATACTGTTAGTTTGGTTGGACAGAAGAATTCCAGCATATCTTAGTTTTTTGATTTGGAATTTGGGGATAGAAAGGCCCCCAAAGCCAAGGATTGGATCCAGGAGAGTCAATACATCCGCAAGACTCTCAAGGAAAATTTACAAATGGTACAGAATCAAT
>JZKD02S0130633.1:160900-185560 GCA_000966675.3 Picea glauca
CCAATGAAGAAATTGTTAAAGAAATACTGTTAGTTTGGTTGGACAGAAGAATTCCAGCATATCTTCGACACACTAAAACAAAAGATGGTGACTGCGCCTATTCTAGTCTTTCCAGATTGGAGCTAGGAATTTCATGTGCATGTTGATGCGTCTTCCATTACATTAGGAGTAGTACTAGAACAACTTGGAGAAGGGGAGATTGATCATCCATTATTATTTTCCAGTAGAAATATATCTACAGCTAAAATCAATTACAATGCTACAGAGAGAGAAGGATTAGCCATGTTGTATGCACTACAAAAATTCCACCATTACTTACTAGGAGGACACTTTAAAATGTTTACTGATCACTCTGCATTGAAGTATCTTGTCAATAAGCCAGTGTTGGGGGGGAGAATATGCATATGGATTCTCCTGTTTCAAGAATATGACTTTGAGATCATAGTTAAGCCAGGAAGAATGAACAAGGGACCTGACCACCTGTCGCGGTTGGAACATGGCAAAGAACCCACCGGTATGGAGGATACACTACCGGATGAACAACTGCTCACCATCAGGAATATGGATGACCGCTTCACAGACACATTCCAATTCATGTCAATAGGAATGGATCCAAGTGAGTATATAATTTCCCAAAAGAAACAACTAGTAGTGCACACTGCAAACTTTTCACTAATAGTTGGATAGCTATATAAGATGGGACCTGAGATACTAAGAAGATGTGTGATGGAGGCAGAGCACCCACTGATCCTCGTAGAAGATCATGAAGGTCTCGCAGGAGGACATTACGTAGGCAAAGAAACTGCGTAGAAGGTTCTGCGAGATGGCCTTTAGTGGCCTACTTTACACAAAGACACTAAAGAGTATACCATAGCCTATGATGTATGCCAGAGAGTTGAAAAACCATCCAGAAGAGACAAAATGTTGTGAGCACCATAGATGACCCTACAAGCATTTGAAAAATGGGCCATTGACTTTGTGGGACCTATAAACCCACTAGGAAAAGACATAGGAGCAAGGTATATTATCATTGCGATAGAATACCTAACTAGATGGACCGAAGAAAGAGTAGTGAAGGATTGTAGTTCAACTACAACCACACGTTTTATATTTGATGACATAATAACCAGGTTTGGATGCCCTAAGACCCTTATGAGCGATCAAGATACTCATTTCATCAATAATATAGTTGAAGCCCTGATTGAAGAATTTGTAGTCCACCATTAGAAGAGTAGACCTTACCATCCACAAGCAAACAAAACGGTTGAAGCATTTAACAAAATATTGGAGGCAACATTGACAAAGATTTGCAATGTGAATAGGGATGACTGGGATTTAAGAGTACCAACAGTACTCTGGGCTTATAGAACCACTTGTAATAAATTAACAACGTACACCCCTTTCAAGTTGGTTTATGGTCTTGAAGTTGTTGTCCCAATGGAGTACTTGGTACCGAGCCTAATAATTGATGGATTTACATATATGGATGATATTGGCATTGTTCGTGAAATGTTTTCCCAGCTGGTTGAACTAGAAGAAGATAGATTTATGGTAGGATTCCATCAGTAGGTATAGAAGGAAAGAGAGAAGGCCTATCATGACAGACACATCAGGAAGAAGGCATTTAAGCTAGGTGATTTAGTACTGGTGTATGGAAATAAATTTATAAGACATCCAGGGAAGTTCAAAATGCATTGGCTTGAACCATATGATCGCCTATGTTACAGAAGGAGGATTTGCACAAATGAAGACATTGAAGGGAGAATGGAAAGAGGGATTAGTAAATGGGAATCGACTGAAGTTGTACTATGACAACCAGCTGCCTCACAACTCTTAGTAAAAGAAAAGGAGAAAAGGTTCTAAGTAGTAGGTGCAGTTGAAACTGGGTACCAGACACAAAAAAGATACTCTACACAAGGACGGGAAGAAGACATGAAGCAGAAGAAAATTTTGCACTCTACAGTCTAAAGTCGAAGTGACAGGGAAGGATCAGAAGTTAAGTGCCTCGGGATGACTCACAGGTAAGTGTTGGGGGACTTTTGGCCCTTGGTTATGGAAGAAAGTGAAGATCGAGGAAGAAAAGGTCAAACGTGAACTACATAGGAGACACAGTAACTATCACTGGGTCGAAGTAAGCAAATGAGTAGAAAATATGGAGCGAAGTATGGAAAAGCAAGTCGTTGAATGAGGAGATCAGGGATGACAGATCAAAAAGAGAAATAAATCATAGACAACTCAGCAAGCAGAGAAAGCCACCATTGGATGCTTTGGAGAACCATGTGAGAAGGGAGGAAAGATAGGCTAGAGAAGCCCTAAAAAGGAAGGTCAAGTTGACCTAGGGTTTTAGAAACCTAGGGTTTTGGGTAATTAGGGTTTTGACACCTAGGTTTTGACCTAAGGCCGTCGGTGAGGGACTATAATGTATAAATAGAGGTCGAGAGAACCTAGGTCGGGTCGGTACTAGTGTTGGATATAGATATTGATTTTTGTTTGAGGGATTATTATACTGTGAGAGAGAGGAGTGCTGAGAGTGAGAGCCTTCTGGTATTGTAAGATCTTCAGTTGGGTACGAAGATCAAGTCCTGTAGCTGGGTGCGCAAGACGGTGGGAGACAGAGAGAAGAAGAGAGAAGATCTACTGACTAGGAGCGCATATCAGAACTGTAAGCTTTACCTTAAAATATCATAAGCACAGTTATGTGGATGTAGCCCTAGAGAGAGGGTGAACCACATATATTTTTTGTTGTATGTGTGATTGATGCCTGGATCTTTGTCATTGTTATATTGTTATTTGAATTATTGTGTTCGATCATATGTACAACTACGCAGAGTATATCTACATGATACGAGATATATGAATGTTGCATTATTGTTGTATTAGTTCCACTTGATATTCCCCTAGTTGTAGACACCTCTGTCCTACAACCCCCCTCTTAGATTCTTCAGGTGAGACTTCATCTTCTTCATAGGTGTTGCCGAAAGGTCCGATAGCTAGGGTTTTGTTGGTGCGATGTTGAAGCATTGAACCCTAGGTCTACCCCTATGCCAACATGGGTAATTCGAGAACACTTGTTTAAACTTATCGTCGATCATCGATCCCTGATGAATTTTCAACATCGATAGGGTAGGACCTGTTGTTAAAAATTTTAGCTAATGAAAGTCCCTGATTCTGAATAGAACGATTAAACAAAGATGCCAATTTTAAGTGCCACATGTCTTTGCCACATAAGCATTTTATACAACCTAGTTTCATCCTGAGTCACATTAGGTTTCCCCATGGCATAGTCACACTTCCAGGTGATCATTTCCACTTCATCACAGTATGACAAGATGGGTTGGTGTCAAAGTTTTTTCTAGGAGATATCAACGAACATTGTCTAAAGAAAATCCCCGACTCCCAATTCACCCATTAATTTAGTGGAATGATGGGACGATTTTAGCACACAATAAGATCAGATTCTACCATTTAATAGGACATTTAATGTTTTTGTTCACATACAGTCTACCTCATTTGTCAATTGAACAACGAGAATTTGAAATCGTCGATGAACCACATTGTATCCCATGCATGCGCCGCCAACCTACAACTGCATTTAATCTTGAACATAATGAAGATCCGGCAACAGATTTTGTAGAACCACACTCATACCCCAAATTGAATAATTGATGTGACAAGGTAAGTATTATGTCTATTTAAATCACTAAGACAACTTCGAACACCTCCATTATACACACAAGTTTCCTATTTTCAGAGCAACTGAAGAAGCGTAGAAAGTTTCTCAAGAGTTGAATTTGATTCTCAGACTTTCAAAAAACCAGGTTAAGCTAGCACGAAGAAGAGGTATATGTTAATTTTTTATCAGTTTGGTGGTTGTAATTTTTATATATCATCATCCTATTTACAACACAATATCTAATGTTGTTTTATTTGCAGGGAAAATGCCTCCAAGGAATCGAATGAACAGACGCTCACCGAGGGCACCAAAATTAAAGGAAGTAGAGGTTGGTGAACGATCTTCTCCCGACACTGCGAGGTAGTTGTATTTTTCTCCTAGGATAGAACCAATCATTAAAATGTTGATGAAGAAGGAATTTATTCAACCCCCCACTTTTGGTGATACAGAAGCAAACACTAGATCAACAATAATTCTCCCACAGTGGGGAAATTTATTCAACAAAATCAATCAGGAAGATTACTTAGATTTTATCCCACACAATGACCCATATGTAAGGGTGATTGATGACTAGGTTTTATTGGATATCCGGTGGTCATGCTTTCATATGGTATCCTTCTAAACTCTAGTCTTTCCTTGCATTCAGACTTTGATTTGGATAATCGACCACACAGATGTGAAAAAGTTCCTAATCAATGATGAGAATGGAAAATGTGTCAGAGTGTTTCTCTCGATAGAGGTCTAGAAGTATTACAAGATAAAGGACCCAGAGGAGAGGTTGAACACGAAATTCATGGTGAAGTTATACGAATTCCATGACACCATCCAATTAATGGCCTCTTTGTGGAAGGAAGAGAAGAAATTCACAAACTGGAGAAACAAATGGTATGATACAACGAATATGAAGGAGCCATATATATACTTAATGGATCTAATCTTTCCATTATATAGAGAAAAAGAATGTGCCAAGTTTTAAAAGGCATGGATGCCACTGGCCCACTGGCATACACTGTTCCTAATTCAGGGATTATCTTCAACTAGGGAGAAATTATCTCTAAGAAATTGAGAACTAGTATACTACAGGCTCAGTCACCAAAGTAGGGAGAAGCCCCCGCTTTTCACATGGCCTCATATCTTCTATATGTAATCTGCATAAGGAATGTCTTGACTAGTATGAATCTGATCTGGCATGTTGGAGAGATGCTTGTACATTTCTACTTCAACATCCTATGGGAAAATAGGTACAATAAGTCTTATGCTCTTATTTGCGATGAATTCATCGCTAGGATTTATTTCATTATATTTAAAAAGGAATGCCCAAGGCTATCTGTAGAAGCCAATAAAATGATTTTGAAAGTAGGCCACTGGTACCTATATGAAACTACAACCTATATTATGATGTTCGGGGCCACCAGAGCACCACATTTTCTCCCCCCTCATGTCCCAGACTGGCTCATTGTAGGAGAAATATGTTACCAGACTATCCTACATGGCTATAACTCCACTTTGGTTAATGACAAGAAATGAGAATTCATACCCTACGGTTTCCATTTCATAGTGAAGGACACTACTCATGCTAAAAAAAAGGGTTTGAGTCAGCTGGAATATAGGTTCCCGACAGGACAGTTTCACAAGCATGACCCTAAAGGCCTAGTTCTCCAACATGCTTCGCAAGTCTGTTCCTATTGGCCATATGCACATGAAAAGTTTGAAGATTATCTTTTTATAGAATGTTCTCAGGACTGGGATGATGTAATACAGAGAAAATCTAACCCAAACATGACTAGTTTCAAAGTTATGAGCATGGATGAGTAGGTCAAAACAATAGAATATTCGACTCAAGCAGCTCTCAGGTTTAGAGGAGAAATCAAGGTAGCAAAAACCACTGAGGAACAAAGGAGGGAATTTTTGTTACTATAAGGATCCCAAAGAGTCATCGTCCAGCTAGAGAATGATCCTCAACTAGTATAAATGATGAGCATTCCCTCGTACAACCCAATCACAATCAGAGAGGATATTAATGGCTCAGAGTCAACACAACTAGAGGAAACCATCGGTCTAGAAAATCCTAGAGTTCCATCACCACAGGATAGATCGTCGGTGACCATTCCAACCCAACATGAGGTTCCAAGAACACTAGGTGAAATGAGTGTTCCTAATCCCATGTTTGATCTAATAACCATCTAGACTAATGAGGAGAGTTCAAAGGTCTCACTTATAACTCCCATACCAATTACATAGGAGAAAGAACTAGGGGGGAAATCTGCTCCAAGTCTCAATGCATCCATTCCAAACCCTCTATAGGGTGACCATGAGGCCAAAATAATCTTAGACATTGAACCTCTCGACCCATCGGGCCCCCCAAAAGATATCTCCATGGATGAGCTAGGTTCAAGCAGACAAAAAGAGGAATTTCAATAGCCAGAGATCGGGACCTCGACAGTCGATCACCGAGTACTAATCCTATCACTAAATATTCAATTCTAGACGATACCTCAACATCCAATGAACACCAAAAAAAGTTTGAGCCATCAAAACATATGGAAGAATTACAAGAACTAGTCCTAGAGAAAATAAGTATAGAAGGAAGCTTGGGCAACACTCTGACCATGGGAGAATAAAAAATCCTTGAGCCCATTGATGAGGTCATCAATATATAGGCGATCTATTATGATAGGAAGAGGAAATATATCATGAGGAGGACCACCAAGAAGAGAAGACTCACACTGGATATCTCAATTCTCATCACCAAGTTGGAGATGCGACTTAACACAGAAAACACAAAGACATACGAGCTCATCGACATAGGGATGGCTATCATTAATGCCACGTTGGATTGAGAAAAGTGAGATGAAAATGAATTTTCCACTGCACTGAAGGAGCTATACCATTTGCGCCATTTGGAAAAATATTACAAAGACTCAACACAGGCCACAATGTTTTCGAGGAGTGAGTTCCAATATGCATATGAAATTTTACAACCGAAAGACATATTTTCGCTGCATGTGTAGCTGATTATCAAGAATATACCCTTATGGCACTGGAAACCTATAAGGATGTGTAGATATGGTATGAAAAGGCATACCAAGTTGTATAACAAATTTACTACATCAGTGCAGTGTAGACGGTATGAGACATGGAGGAGCATGGTATTCAAGTTCTAATAGATATAAACATTGTCTGGATCAGGACAGAAACCGAATATTGGGTAAGTATGGCCTAGGAACCTTAGTGATAAATACAAAAGAGATGGGCCGAGTGTGAAAAAATATGGAAAACGATCAATTGGGAGATGAGAGACATTGGCCTCCCTGAGTTCATCTCACTCGAAGACTTTGTCGACTTGCATGACATAGTCAAACAACATGCAGAACAAGACTCAACATGGGGAGTGGAGATCACATAGGTGGAAATAATGACACCAGGTAAAATACATAAGTTTATGGAACATTTGATTAAGGCTCATGCAATTCTCTAGCGTTTAAGTGCCAAAGTCATCAAATATAGAGAACGAGCAGTGGAAGTGAAGGAAACGCTTGCAGATCTCATGGATCAACACAGATTCCCGTATGCTAACACATGCAAGGATCTCTTCGTCAAGTGGTCAGAATATGAGAAGACTCATCCACTCCAATAGAACCATGAGATGATTTCCAGAGAGCAAAGAGATCAAGCGCCACATGGCAATTTTTTGTTTTACTTAACACAAACTTGTAGAAACTATTTTTAGTTAGTGATTCTTTATAAATATGGGGATTGACCTTTTAGAAGTCGTCAATGGTTTTGGGAAGAGACCCTATTTTTCAGAATTGTAAAGAACTATTTTTGTGCAACCTTAATTGAGAAGTTTTGTTTAGAACTAGAGATAAAACTTTGTTTCTCATCAAGGCGTTATGTTATTGAATTGAGGAGGAACAACTTCCAACTTTTATTTCAATAATTGATGTTGTAATGAGTAATAGTTTATGAACCTATTGATGAGTTATTTGTTTCAATATTTTAGAATTTCTTTTGTTCTTAATGATGAAAATCAAATCATTGTGTTAATATGTGATTGATGGTAGAGCTAAGGAAATTATTTTTCTTGCGCTCATCTTATTGCATGTGTATTTTACTTGAATAATTGTATCTCAGTCACTATTGAAATACCAACAAGTTAATGTATTACTACTAGACTTGTAATAGGTGTGAATATTGTCTTATGCATGCTTGAGAATGAGGGTTATCCTAGGCTCAACCTTATTCAGTAGTTAATAATCCCTTATATCAGTTGGTTTATACCATCACACCTCACTTTATCAGACTCATCTAATAAAAGAAAATACAAAAGAGAACATTTAATCTTAAGGAGGAACTTTCACAAAAATATATCATGTTAATCACTAAGTAAATCCCATCGATAAATTAGCTATATTGAAAGATCTGTAGAACCATTCCACCATCAAATGATGCAAAGTCTAATTGGGCCTCTAAGGCGGGTTTGGTTCTTACTGTTTAGTTAAAGGGATCTTAGATCCCCCGACACTTCCCTCTTGATATTTAGGACCTATGCTCTGCTTGTTGTAGTTAACATTAATGACAACCAATCTTCTAATAGTCTATTATTCTCTATTGATTTATACTTCTCATTATATATTGATGATATACTATTGATGGTGTTAATGATTACATATTGTGGTTAAAAATGATATAAAAGTGATCATTATACTGATTCACCCCTCTCCTCTCAGTATTCCAACAAGGGGGACTATCATAATTGACTAAGGGTTTCCATCAATGACAAAGGAGGAGATTGTTGGAAATATTGTTTTCATTGATTTCAAATACCGAGGGAGACTACATATGTCCAAGATAAAGATTGCAAGATGGAGATTGTTAGAAATATTGTTTTTGAATTTTTGATGCTCAGTTTGGATACCCTATATTTGAAGGGATTTTTACTCTAAATACCTAGCTCAAATGGAAGCATATGTTATATGGTTGGAAATACTATTTCTATACCTTTCCAATGGTACATGCCACTCTCTAACTCCTTAGAAATAAGGAGATATGATTTGTTTTGTCATACAACCCATCCAGAAAGTTCAGGTTGGCCCAACCAGTATTTATAGGTCGACCTTGAAAGTGAGCACATAAACACTATAAATACATGATAGATGTTTTCATTTGAAGAAACTCCAAGTAAGAATATCAATTTTGAGGTGTGCAAGAGGATTTGGGGAGTCTTTTTTGGGTCTAAAGATGTGAAAGGGGATATTTTGGAGTTTTGAGGGTGCACTATGAAGGAACAAGGTCAATGATTCTACAAAGTGAGTTGTTTTGAGGTTGTGATGTTTCATTCTAGATTTATATTTTGGGAAATACGCTATGAGGTTTTCTATGGAATGAAGGCTAAATCTGACCAGGGTTTGAATATATGTCTTGGGTATGAAGAAAGGAGAGGCACTAGAACATGAAAGTTAAGGGTATGATGATGTTGTGAAATACATGAAGTGTGAATCATGTAGGTGGAGTCATAAGTAATCTATGTATGAATATATTAGATTACTATCTATATAGTTCTTACTAAGTTGGTGCTCAACTGAGGATATTAGTGTCTCCAGTAGGTTGGTGCCTACAAAATATCTTGTTGAGTTGGTGCCCAACTTAGGATATTGGTGTCTCTAGTAGGTTGGTTCCCCCAAAATATATTGTTGAGTTGGTGCTCAACTTGGGATATTTTTGTCTCTAGTACTTTGGTTCCTATAATATTTGTAATAGTAGGTTAGTGCCTATAGACATTTATAAATATATTATTTGTGGTTTTCTCCCGCAAGGTTTTCCAAGTTAAACTTTGTGCACTATGATTTGAGTTTACATGCATATACTATTTTAAAGTTAATAATTTATTGATGAATGGTTACTTAAAGTAAAAATAATCTTATACTAATTCACCCCCCTTTAATTATAATCATAAGTTCAACAAAACTCTCCTTTTCTTGACCACTTGTTAAAAACTTCCCCTCCTATGTGGAAGCAGGAAGAAATTTATGTTTCACCATTCCAATGTATTCCCACACCCACATCCCAAAAAAGCATTGTAATGTGAAGGAAGAGAAATAACACTTGACCCATCCTCCCATACATGTATATCCTCCCACACTCACATTCTGCATGGAGCATGATTTCTATTTTCAATATAATTATGGCACATCTTATGCACATATTTCACATGATAAGGATGACTATCGTTAATTAATGAGTCTTATCTTTCACACATTTCCCCCAAGTATTGCACATGCAATTGATAGGTAGCATTAATGTATGACACGCACCAAATGTATAATGAGGGAAGTATAAACATATGTGATTGATTTCTAATTAATGATTACTTGGGTTCCCATTGAAAGAAAAATATAATTTATACATGTAATGCTCACATATACCTAAGCACACTAAAAGTGAAAGAGATGGCGAGAAGGAAAAGGGGGAAATCATTTTGTGGTTATACAATGAACTCTATAATCCATGAAAATGGGGATTTCTAGTGATATGTAGCCTACAAGTGGTATTATAAGGTCTACCAAGAAGATAATTTTATGAACAAAGTGTGGATACCCATGATAGCCAAAGCCAGGTGCATGCCCAAAGTATTTGATTTCATATAGTTGGTATCATGGTGTGTTATTCTATTTGATTCCAAGGACATATTGGTAGAGATAAAGGGAAGTGGAAAGACACATGTCCCCTTGAATTTAAATAATTTTAGGAGGATATTACAACTACCAATACCAAATAGAGTCCTTAGGCTGTCTAAATTGGATTATTTCTTGGATGCTCAAGGTGGCGGGACAAATTTTCTCAAGGATTTTTTGGTTCAACCCTTTGTTAGGCTTGATATTAGGATAATCCCAACCATATTAACATATGAATGTTAGCCAAACCATATAAGGATTTCATATGTATCTTTTAATACCTAGTGGGTCAAGAATCAATTTCCTATGTCCCCAGGTATTTCTTGTATATTCTTTGTTTCTTTGTACAAGTGGGGCTGGTTTTCAGCCAGAAACAAATGATCTCTAATGATATTTCCAACTATCTTTCAAATTTTATTTATTCCAAGAGGTTCTCCATGGCCTCTTATATTGATTTCTCTCTAATTTTTGCAACACATTTTAGGATATTCCACTAAGAGAAATGGCAATTTTGATGAGGAGCCACCTTAGTTTTGGTATCCCATGTTATGGAGACATAAGGTACCTTTTCATTTTTATCAAATTAAAGATTTATTTGTTAGGGAATTTATATGTATGCTTATAGGGATGGATCCAAACAAGCTCATAGATGACGATACAAGTTTTCTTGTCCAAAAAGGATTATATATATATATATATATATATATATGGAAAAATTCACATACAAAATATTTCTTTGTTTTGAAGGGAAACCCTTCCTCCTTCCTCATTTTCTATGTGATAGATTTTTCATTTATGAGTTGTGTAGAAAATACAAAGTGTGGTATACTTTCTTTGATAAAAAGAGAAAGAAATAGTTCATTCCCATGCCTTTTAATATTATTGGTATTTTAGTGAAAATTTCATCTAACTTGAATGAGATGGTCAGATTCTTTCATTCTTTCCATGTGAAGGAGGCTAAAGCACGTAAATGTTTTGATCTAGAAGGAATTTTAATGGCTCACATGTTTTAAATTGGGTACGGTTATTTTTTTACAAAAGTATATAAAATGATGGAGGTAGTAGACAATAACAAAGACACATATGTGGGTACAAGGGTTGTTACTACGACTACTAAAAATTTTCCTAAGAAGAAGAATTAGTAGGTCACCTAGGATGACCTATCTATGAGGAAGTTGACCTGTAATATCCCTAGGTCAAAACCAATTGTAATGTAAATTAAAATGTACTTAAGTTGGTGAGTTGTTTGAAATCAATTTTTTTGTATGCACATTTCATGGCATAGTGCACACATGTACTACACAGTAAAATGAGGAAGTTTTCACATTCCAAGATACCACGTGCAACAACATAAGTGCATGCGATTTTGAGGCCAGGTAGCCTTTTGTGTACATGCTGCATTTTATAGGCTAGTGAGCCAGTTATTATAAGCTAGGATTCTTATGTTTAGATTAGGCCGGAGAGCCTAGATGTTAAAGGCCAATGCACTTACTTTTGTATATATCTCATAATTAATATAAAATTCATCATTGCGCAAAGACTGACCATGATAAAAGAGATTGGGGACTAAACTCCACTGGTTAGGTAAAGGGAGGGGCCTAAAAGTTAATGAAAATGGCTAAGCTAGGGAGCTTAAGCCAAAAAGGAATATTATATTAATATTTATTAAATCATAAAGTATGGATAATTATTTTGTCCTAAGTTCTAAAGTTTGGTACAAGTGGGCCAAAGTAGCTCCCAACATGAAAAGTTTCAAGTTGGGGACATGCATACATATTGTTGGGACTTAGTTCATTTTCTATCATCTTTTCCATCATTCTTCCCATGATTCTTTCCATTATTCAGTCATACAGTCAATCATCGATGAGCATGCACACACCCATTGAGTTATCCTTTGTATATTCATGACTTTACTTGAACCCGTATCCATAGACATTTTTGTGTCAGTGTATCTAGTTAGCTTGGGAGCTGGACTGAAGAGGTGGTTTGTCAGGCCCATGGGATATTGAAAAGGGTAGTTGTCAAGCCCGTGAGAAATTATCTGGGTGAGAGAAATGTTGGGAATTGATTTTCTGAAGGTCCTAAACTGCAACTATAATTCTCTGAGACTTGTTGTCTAGCCTGTTGTTGAAGCCTAGAAAGGAAGTGGGGCATCCGAAGGACTGTTGAGCAGAGAAGGGGCACACTTCCTGGGTGGGACAGGCATGTGGGGAATGAGGCACTATAGGTTGTTAGTTTAAGCTGGCACCTGAGACAGTCTTTCCTATTGTCTATGAGCCTTTAGCTTGGTTATGAATCCCTTTACCCGGGTGGAGTTTAGTCCTAGCTCAGGGGTGACTCACTGTTGAGAGTGATGAATAGTGTGGTCTAAGTCTGGGAGTTTCATGGAGGGTTTGCAAACAGTTGGTGACATTCTTAAGAAGATAAGTGCCAATTGTGTGATAAATTTACATGATGCATTGTTATTTACGTGCTTATTTTTATGGGTTATCATATGTGCAGTTATAACTATGTTTATTTTTATGGGTATTTCTTGTATATGTTGCATGTATATGTTTATTGTTATTTCATTATGAATCCGTTTCTTTACAAATGTATTTGTATGTTTACGTTTTATGTATAATGCTTCCACAAGAGTTATGTGTGTATATATTTTAATTTCATACAATTCGAAAAATTTATGGGGCATAACTCTATTAGACGTTGGGTATGTTACAGTATGTTCCACATAGAGAACATAAGAGTTCTCTGGCGTAGCATGACCTGACATGGATTGTCAGGAATGTTACAACATGGTATCAGAGCTTCATTTTTTGACACTAAGCCTAGATGGGCTGAGCAAGTTGAGTTGAAGTGAAATTACATGGAGGATTTATTTTGAAGTGGCCAAATTTCGAGTTGCAGAGCGTCCATGGTAATATTTAGAAGCAACGACGTGGAATTGGGAAAGGCCCCAATTTATGTTGTTAAATTCATGAGAAAATTGAGAAATTCGGCCAAGTGGTGAGATATTACTGGTTTAATATTTGTTCTAGAAATTCGGACCTGGAATTGGTCGAATTCAAAGTTACAGTGAAGCCATGATAGATGGAGCAAATTTAGTAATTAAAATTCTCAATTCGTGAATTGATTTCGGGTAAACGCATTCCAAAAATGTCAACCCACAATGATTTATTGTTGCAGAGGTTGATTTGGTGTTATTGGGGAAAAATTGAACAAATTTCATGGTTGCAGAATGTCTATAGTAAATTGGGGAAAACATTAAGGAAAAGCCCCAAGTTTTGCAACGGAGTTCACGAGGAATTGTTGCACGAAAAAATGTTAGTGTGCAGGTGTGCACGCTAAATTTCGATGTTGCGCAGAAAAATGTTAGTGTGCAGGTTTGCGCGCTAAATTTCGGTGCCATGCAGAAAATTTTTAGTGTGAAGGTGTGCATGCTAAATAGCGGCGTCGTGCGGAAAAATGTTAGTGTGCAGGTGTGCGTGCTAAATCTCGATGTCGCGTGGAAAAATGTTAGTGTGCGTGGGTGCGTACTAAATTTTGGCTTCGCGTGGAAAAATGTTGGTGTATAGGACCACGTGATAAATTTAGCATTGCGCAGTGCGCACAAACATAATAATGATGCACGTGGTGTGTGCAGTGTTGGCAGAGCACAAAGGAGTTTTGTTGATGCACACGCAATGTGGGTATATGTTTTCATGTGACAACATAGTTAGTGGTGTGTTGTGAATATTGTCGCATGACACAAAAGTAGTGCACAGTTATTGGTGTGACAGAGAAGTGATACATAGTGGTTTTAAAGTGCATGAAGAAAGATTTACCTTGTGTTGTTGTTTTTCATCGTAAATATGGTTTATAGGTTGAATTTTGTGCGTGCAAAGTTGTTTGAAGGGTGAACAACAACAGAAAACCAATTATTTTCTGTGACATTTTATATCATTTGAACATCATCTTTTTGCAATGCGTTTTTTAGGCCCTTAAGAGCATTTTTAGGCACTTGAAAACTATGAGAACAGAGTGTTCCAAGGCACAATATGTCTCTACATCTCAAATAAAATAGCTCGGATAGATCTTTCTAATGGTGTAAACTATTCGTCAAACAGAGCTTTTATGAGAAAGTTACAACACAAACAATGGAGGGTAAATTTTAAGACCCATCTAACTTCAAAGAGCCATAACTTTCTGCTTCGGAATCAGATTGAGGTGAAGGAGAAGTCAATGGAAATCTATTGAGCCATAGAAGACATTACATGAGCTGAATCAAATTTTCGCGTGTGTTAAAAGTGTTTAATACGGAAAAGAAGGTACATGTAGCATATCAGTTACAATATGGTATTTTGGCCTAGAACTTCAGCCGACTGTAACTAGTATCCTGGAACCTAGAAAAAGGTGAATCTTGGATAGAATGTCAATAATATGTATATGAAGAAACCCAATTGATTTCCTATATAAAATCCAATAGAGTAGGTGAGAAATTTCATATTTACAGCACAGAGTTGCGCCAAGTTGAAAAATGAACAAAAAAATTAATGGACAATTTTTAAATAGCCATAAATTTCTTCTCAAGACTCAGAATCGAGAATGGGAGTAGGCGTTGGAAAGGTCTTGAACAGTGGAATATAAATATACACCTATAAAACTGATTTAGGCATTAGAATTTCTAGGGAATTAGAATAAATAATTATGATATATATTGTTGAACTAGAATGGTTCATATTTTCATGAAATTGTTGAAATAGTTAGCCTGACAAAGTTTTGTTGGCTAGACATTTTGTAGAGTTAATAAAAACTAGATCATATAATAATAAACACAAATTCCATAGTAATTGAAGAGGCACAAGGGAATTATATTCAGGAGGATCATATTAGAGGGATGGATGTCCATTTGGGCATTGAAGGAACAAACTCCAATGGACATAGAGATGAAAGGAATGAAAACATGAATATGGCAGAGACCATTACAAATTTGCTTAAGGATGTACAAAGTGATAAAGATGATAATTAAAGGATTATCAAAGACAAGGAGCAACATGATGACTTCAACATGAAGTTATTGCAAAGATTGAACATAATAGAAAAGAAATTGGACAAGGAAAGTGGCTCAAGCAAATCTGGTAGTCACAAGCCTCCTGATGAGAAAATAAGAACAATAAGTGTTAGCAGACATCACCACCACTCCCCAATGAATTCCAATAAGAGATCACATAACATCTCAAGTCAATCCCTTGTCAGGAAACATAAGGGGTCTTGGGTGGATGAGCTACGAGGAGAAATGAACAAAATCAAACCTCTTACATTTGATAGTGAGCACAAGAAGGATGAAGACACATAAACATGGTTGTTGGGCATGAGAAAGTATTTTCAATTGCATAATTATTCTTCTCATGCGGAAGGTAGAATCAATATCTATCAAATCAAGGGAAAGACATCCATGTGGTGGGATCAACTTGTGTAGGTGTAGCACATTAGAGAGAAAAGTGTTACTTGGAGGGAATTCAAGAAGTATTTTGAGAAGAAATACTTGAATAAGATATTATGACTAGAAAATGAATGAGTTCTTTGAACTCAAGCTTGGGAGTATGACCATTGATGAATATGAAAGAAGGTTTTTATAACTGTTGAAGTATGTCTCTTTCATCAAAGATGAGACCGTTAAAATTCATAGGTATTTGAGTGGATTACCATCATTGATCAGTGACAAAATACAGGATGATGATCCAAATACATTGGAGGAGACCATAAGGCAAGATACATGCCTTTATGATCAGAAAAAATCAAGGACAACTTTCCAAAAAAATTGGGAAGACAAAAAGAAATTCAAGATGGATCAAAGGAAGAAGGGAACTAAGCCACCATTCTTTAGAAATAATACTCAGGGACATAAAACTTCTAGAGAACCTAGAACGATTAAGGCAAGGGGTAAAAGGCCAAGACAACCACCTATTCAATGTTGAGGTTGTAAAGGAGATCATATGTACAAATATTGTCCTCACAGAGGTGAAAAAGTGAGAACTATTCAGAATGTACAGCAAGCTGAAACAATGGAGGAAATGGGAAGAAATGTACCAAGGATCTATGCAGCCCTGGACAACAAGAAAGCATAATATTAGTCACATATAATTAAAGTGGAAGTTATGATCAACAACCAAACCATTTCTATTTTAATTGATTAAGGAGCTAGTCATAGTTATATAGATCCTAAGATGGTGGAAAGTTTTCATTTTTCAAGAAGCAAGCATGGAAAATTTTGGTTGGTGCATTTGGCTACAGGAGCCAAAAGAAAAGTTAATGATATGGTCAAGTCATGTCTTATGGACATGAATGGACTGAACACCAGGGTATATTTGAACATATTGCCTTTAGATTCCTATGACTATCTAATTGGGATGGATTGGTTGGACCAACATCATGCCATCCTATCCTGTCATACCAAGGCATTTCTTACTTGGATGAGGAAGGGACCCTAAGGAAAGAGTAGGGAATTCCTAGGGCAGTAACCATCAGAGAAATTTCAGCATTGCAGGTGAAGAAATTTTATAGGAAAGGATGTCAAATATTTGCAGCTCATATGGAGGAGACACCTAAAGATAAGGTGCCAAGTTTGGAAGATTATGCAGTCCTAAAAGAGTTTGAATATCTTTTCAGGGAGGTACCAGGATTACCCCCAAAGAGAGATATTGATTTCTCTATAAATTTAATGCCTAGAGAAACTACAGTGTCAAAGACGCCTTATAGAATGAGTACACCAGAGCTGAAGGAGTTGCAAATGAAACTTGAAGAGCTTCTAAAGAAGGGGTATATATGCCCAAGTGTGTGACCTTGGGGTTCCCTAGTATTGTTTGTGAAGAAGAAAGATGGAACATTAATAATATGCATTGATTTCAGAGAGTTGAATAAAGTGACTATTAGTAACAAGTATCCTCTGCCAAGTATTGATGATCTTATTGATCAATTGAAGGATGAAAAGATATTTTCAAAGATAGATCTCAGGTCAGGGTACCATCAAGTAAGGATTGAATAGGAAGATATAAGAAATACCTCCTTTGGGACAAGGTATGGTCATTATGAGTTCACAGTGGTTCCATTTGGGTTATCAAATGCACCAGTTGTTTTCATGTTCTTAATGAATGGTGTTTTTGGAGAATATTTAGACAAGTTTGTCATTGTCTTTTTGGATGAAATTCTTGTATATTCCAATTCAGAAGAAGAGAATGAGCATCAATTGAGGATGGTGTTGCAAGTGTTAAGGGAGCATTAGTTGTATGCCAAGTTGAGAAAATGCTCATTTTATCTGAAGCAATTTCATTATTTGGGTCATATCATTTCAAATGATGGGATAATAGTGGATCTTGAGAAGATAGAAGCCATTAGAGAATGGTCAGTGCCAAAGAATGTGAAAGAGCTCAGATCATTCATGGGTGTTGCAGGCTCCTACAAGAGATTTATTGAAGGATTCTCAAAGATTGCACACCCAATCACTTCCTTATAAAATTAGGGTGTGAAGTTTTAGTGGACATTGGATTGTGAAAAGAGTTTCCAACGCTTGAACAATTATTAACAAGTTCTCTAATACTAAGGATTGTAGACCCAAATGAAGACTTAATTGTATGCAAAGATGCATGCAAAGAGGGACTTGGTGGAGTCCTTAGTCAAAATGGGTTTGTTATATGTTATGAGTCAAGGAAGTTAAAGGAGCATGAAATACACTATGCCACTCATGATTTGGAGTTGGAAGCCATAGTGCATGCCTTGAGGAAATGGAGACACTACCTCATGGGAAAAAGGTTTGATCTAAGAACATACCATAATGGTCTGAAATATTTATTTGATAAGCCAACTCTAAATGCTAGATATGACTTTCATATAAAGCATATCAATGGGAAAGAGAACAAAGTAGTTGATGCACTCAGTAGAAGAGTGCATGAATTCCATGTTGCATCCATTAGCATGTACCGATTAGATTTGAAAGAAAGAATTACAGAGGCTACCAAATCAGATTTGCAATACAAGGAATTAGTGGAAAAAATACAACAAGGTATTTTGCAGAAACAAATTGAGGAATATAAGCTAGATAATGATGAAATTCTCATGTACAGGAAAAGAACTTATGCACCAAATTCTAATGAATTGAAAAAATCTGATATTGAGAGAAATGCATAATGTGTCTTATGTTGGTCACCTAGGATATCAAAAAACTGTTGCAGCTGTCAAGATCCAATATTATTGGCCAAGCATGAAGAAAGAGGTTGTTGATTTTATTTCCAAATGTTTGGAATGTCAAAAAGTAAAGGCTGAGCATAGACACCCAACTAGTTTTCTACAACCATTACCCATTCCTGAGTGGAAATGGGAAGTTGTAACAATGGATTTCATCACCAAACTTCCTAGAACAAACAAGAAACATGATTCTATCATGGTAGTGGTGGATAATCTTACTAAAGCTTCCCATTTTGTTCCAATTAAGCTCATTCACAAGGCAACCAACATTGTTGATGTTTATATGAAGGAAATTGCTAGATTATATGGCATACCCAAGACAATTGTGTCTGACAAAGATGCAAAATTTACCTCAAAATTTTGGAAAGGATTATTTAATGGATTTGGAACAAATTTGAATTTTAGTACAACTTATCATCCAAAATCAAATGGGAAAATAGAGAGGGTGAATCAAGTGATTGAATATATGTTGAGGATGTACGTGATGGATAAACCATAAAAATGGGAAGACTAACTACACTTGGTATAGTTTGCTTATAACAATGGGTACGAAGCATATCTAAATATGAGCCCATTTGAGGCTCTTTATGGTAGAAACTACAACACACAATTAAGTGGGGATAGCCCAATAGACAGAACAGTGGTTGGGCCAGATTTTCTCAGGGAAATGGAGGAGAAAATGATTAAAATAAACAAAATTTAAAGGCTTCCCAAGACAAAAAGGAAATTTATGTTGCTAAGGGAAGAACTCACAGGGAATTTAAAGTGGGTGATCATGTATTCTTGAAAGTGAAGGCCAACATAAGTTCCCTAAAGTTGGGAAACTGTTCAAAGTTGGCAGCTTGCTATTATGGATGTTACACATTATTTTATTCACCCTTATGACCGTTAATGATGTAAACCTATATGTTTCCTTCAGAGGGGTTAGTGGCCTGAATTCCTGAAGAAAGAAGGGAGAAGAACTTTCCTTGAGAGAAGAAGTTGTGTTTTCCTCTGTAAAAACCCTATTTTGGAGGATTTTTGTGGGCTGCACAATAGATAGGGTGCGGAAATGCCTGATTTTCGTAGATTGCACTATAGCTAGGGTGTGGAATTTCTATAGTTTGCACTATAGATAGGTCATGGTGGCCTTCATACGTAAGAAAAATAATCATTTTCTCGATGGTTCTAGAAGGAGAAGCTTCTATGGAGAGGTGGCTTCCAAATGGTTTGGATCTTACTCACTTTCATGATTTAGTGGGATCATCCTAACCTAATTACCTTATCCTCTTCAGCTTATAAAAGGAGAGGATCTCTCATGGATAAAGTTAGCTTGGCTTGGGATTAAGCTGGATTGGGTTGGAAATTCTTAAGCTTGTTAGCTTAGTTAGATTGGCTTTGAGATTTTCGTTGTCAAGATAGATTGTGAATAGCTATCAGATCCATGGTCTCAGAATCCTTGGAGCAAGAAGTGTGTGGAAAGAAAGGAATTGTTGAAAGGAACCTTATGACATCAAGGCATCTGGTTGTAATCTCTCTTCCTATTATTAATATAATATAGTGGCATGTTTCTTTCCCATATAATTATCTTTATTTTATTGCATAATTCCTTGGTCATATGCATAGGTTGTCATTGAATATACTCTCTCTTCTTTCACTTTGGTTGGTTTGTGTCTCACTGCAGGATCAGTATCTCAAGAGCACTGGAGCAAAACAGGAACAACAAAGACATAAGGAAGTGACACTTAATGGTATGTCTCTCATCTTTTGTTTGGTAGTAAATTCGATGATTAGAGCCTAGGGAAAGCACCATGTTCTGTCTTGTTTTGTTATAGATCTAGGTGGATCTAGGGGGATTAGTCTATGTCCACATTCACCGATTTATCCGATAAAAAAACTAGCGACCAATTTACCCGAGTGTTTGACTTCAACTCATTAATTCACATTCGTTGGATTGTACTAGTGTACCTTGGGAGTCATTGACATTAATGGTGATTTCCCTTGCACTTGTTAATGGTATACATTAATGACCGGTAATCAAGTGGTTTCTACCATGTTTGACCTCAACACCTATAATTGCATGGTTAGATTCTTACTATGGAGTGGTGGAGATGAAGACCCTGGATCTTTTCTGATAGATTCAGGTTGTGTTGGAGTATATTCAGTGAATTGTTGCATAGATCCACATTGTATGTCTCGTGGCTATGTTCAAATTTGACTCTTTAACACATAGATCCACAGTGTATTTTTGGTGGCTATGTTCAGATTTGAGTCATAATGGCATGGATACACAATGTATGTTTGGTGGCCATGATCTATCTTACTTGAAATGGATCTTCACATGTCGTCATGTATTCTTTGAGTCATTTGTATTTTGAGTATGGGAATGCCTACCTCATTGATGATATATTATTATACTGCATTTCGGGCTTAGATACCCTGCCCTTGCACATGTATTAGACTATCGATTGTTTCCCTAGGCATCATTGTAGTAATTGGTAACCTTAGTGGCCTATCTCTTTAGGGTTTTTACACAAGGTGACTGTGGAGGGGAAAGTCTTCATGGTACCTGGAATCAACATTGTCCAAACTCACTCGGGCTCCTTGGAGGGTATACCCATGATTATGTGTGGGAGCTTGCACTAGGGTGTAAGTCCATTAAGCAGGTCATCAACGTAACTTTTCCACCTGCTCTATCTCATCCTCTTCTTACTCTATTCCCACAAAGTTGGATTTCATCAACAACTAGTGTGCTCATTGTGATAAGGTTTTGTTTTCTTGCTTACTTACTAGATTTTTAGTGTGTGTTGTTTGTTTTCCCTAGTGGACTCTAGATTGGTTTTTTGTTTTTTCATAGCGCCAGTTCCCAAAATGACCAATGAAGGAACCCCTGCTCTAGGGGAACCTTTCATTTTTTCTTTTTATGGAAACATTGGTCCTCCTCACATCACTACTTTGAGCCTTCCAGGTCTCACTATTGGATTGTTGGTGTGGTTTTTTTCCACTCAGGTAATCCCAAATACAATAAGTGCTTCAGTCATAAGCACTTCCCCCCAAGAACATCAACCTCATGTTGATCCTTCACCGTCTTCACCAGTAAGATCTTCTTCGCCTTCTTCACTTCCAAGGTCTTCTTCCATTTCATCTTCTTTGCTGAGTGAAAGCTCTCAAGCTAGTAACTTAGTGAATAAGAAGAAGAAGAAAAGGAAGAAGAAGAAGAAGAAAAATAAGCAAGGATCCAAACTTCCAACCACTGCCAGACATGTTGGAAAACAACCAGTTACTATTGATCGTGCTGGGAGTGTTGATGATGTCAAGATCACCCAAACAACCTGTAATCCCAAGTACCCTTGAAGGATTTCTAAGGGTATCCATCTTCTTAAGAATTTCCCTGGTCTATATAAGGTTATATAAGTATGGTCTACACACCCTCGCCAACCCATGTCATTAGCCTCTGAACAACATGCTGATGACTTCCCGTCGACTAGTCACAATATAGTTGGGAAGAAGAAAAGTAGAGCTAAGTTCCCATGTATGTTATGCAAAAGGCATCATCTAAATCATTTTTTCCCTCATATTGAAGAAGCCTCAAAATTCCTGGAAGACATGACTGTTTCACAGCCTCAACTTCCAACTGCTTATTGCAATATTTCTCTCAACCCACCTGTAGTTGATGGAATGATCAATCTGGTTCCCCCATCGGTCAGTCTGGTTGATCAAGTGGTAATCTGGTCACATCCTTGGTTGAACTAGTAGACCAAGTAGTCGATCCAATCCCATCCTCAATCGATCCCACTCTTCTGTTAGAGAGTGAAACCCAAGTGTTTGATCCGTTTCTACCCATCGACCCCATTCTCCCCTTGGAGAATGAAAACCAAGTGGTCGATTTGATGTCATCATTGGTAGATCCTACTCTACCTCTAGAGAGTAAACCCAATATTTCTCATGTTTTTCTCATTGATACAAAATCTACCATGCCGAGAAAAATTCCTCCTTCTCCCGTGGAACCCCTTCCAAGTAATGAGGCCATCCTTTTTAATTGGGGTGTGCTACCTGCACCTCATATTCCCTCTCACATTCCTTTTCAGATTACAATATAGGTTTGTGGTGAGGACGTTCCTCAGACACTGATAGATGAAGGTGTGTATGTTAGTATTTTGTCCTCTATTGCTTGGAAAAATTTGGGTTGTCCTCAGCTTCCACTGGTTATGTAGAATCTCCTAGCTGTTAACAGAAGAACCAATCAACCTTTAGGGACCCTTCCTCGTTTTCCTGTAACTTTGGGAGGGAAAATTGTCTTTATTGGCATCATGGTAGTCCAAGACCCCTTGTATTTCACTTTACTCCTTGGGCGGGATTATGTCTATGCCATGGAAGCTATTGTGTCCACTCTTTTTTTCATGATATCTTTCCCTCACGATGGAAGAATGGTGATTATTGATCAAACTTCATTCATTGGTCCTAACTGGATTACCTCCCTAAGTGGTTCTTATATGCCGACGGTATCGCCCCTACCATAGGTAAATTATGTGGCGTTGTCTCCCATGACTTCATCTTCTAATGATTTGGATCCAGTAGTTGACATGGTGATCTCTTCGATCGATTTTTTAGAGCATTATCTCTTTACCCCTATCATGGCCCTCGACATGTGTTCCTTCTAGAGTGTGTTTCTTTTGTCAAATGAAGACGTCTTGGAAGCCATGAATGAGTTTTGTCCCTTGACATGGTGTCCTTCCATAGCATTGTCCTCTTGGAAGCCATGATCAAGAAGAGTCTCGAGCATAGGTTTTCTAATTTCAAGATCATTAAAAAATGAAACCAGTTATGAGGATAGTTTTTGTGTCTTTGTGGAAACCTCATTAAAAAATGGAACAGAGGTTACACGCATAGTTCTTCGCATGTGTCAAGATCGTTAAAAAATGAAACAACCTTCCCCTCTCTATTTGAGTCAATTCCTTCATCTAGTATTTGAATCTTCATTTCATTCTCCTTTGCAGTCGGATGAAACGAAGCTTGAGGGACATTTGCCTTAGCCTCTAGAATTCATGTTGTGTTGAATTTTAATGAAGATTTGTACCTTTGACAAGTGGTTCCTATGGGTTTTTTTAAACTTTTACCTAGGAATGTGATCCACAACTTAAAAGTGAGTCTTTTTCATAAAGTCACTTTATAAGTGGTAAAGTGAACTTTAAATTAGAAAGTGAAAAGTGACTTAGGAACTTAATGCACCAAGTGGGTTTTTATTTAAGTTGGGTGAGTGAAATTAAATAAAGTGAATATTAATGGAGCATTTAATTTCAACTGTTGATCTTGGGCAATGTGAGCCCTTGGATCAAAAAGGAACCTAAGAGTCACTTAGGGATTCTAAAGGAGGAAAAAGACCAAATGAGAATTCATTCTTTCCAAGAGAGATTGAGAGATTGAGAGAGAGCAAGAGAAGAGAAAGTTTCCATTTTTTTGAGAAGAGAAAGCAGTAGAGAAGTGGCACGATTTCCAAGGCAAAGCTAGGGCACAGATTTTGAGGTAGACAACAGTGATGATAAATCCGTACAGTACAGATTTGGTACAGCAACATTTATGGTACCTGTTTTGGACGCACAACAGCACAAAAATTGAAGAAAAAGGGCACATTTATCAGTCCGTACAGGCTGTACGGCCGCCATACGACCGGTGTCAATTCTAGGCACGTTTTTCAACAAAAATGTACATAATTTAATGCTATGACAATCTGTATGGTATGGCTTCCTGAGCACAGTTTTTGAGGTGGCAGATTTTGGGTTTCTTCCAGTAAATTTCAAGCACAAAAATCGAGGGAAGAGATAAGTAAATTCTGTTGGTTTTATTTTTGCTAATATGTAATTTCCAGAAATTGAAGAAATAAGAAGAACTCACTCTCTCTCACTGGTTTTCCCCACATTGGGGTTTTTCCAGGGTCAATTGACCAAATATCATTGTGCCATTAAATGTGTGCTTGCTGGTTAATTTCTGAGTTTTTAAGACAGCCATTGAAAAGATCATTTATTTCATGTGTTTCAGTCAAATTTCATTTTAAATATTTAATGCATATTAATGTTTGCAAATTTCATTAATATTGGGAATGGGCATTAAACATTTGGA
>JZKD02S0130633.1:197766-210699 GCA_000966675.3 Picea glauca
AACCTAAGAGTCACTTAGGGATTCTAAAGGAGGAAAAAGACCAAATGAGAAGTCATTCTTTCCAAGAGAGATTGAGAGATTGAGAGAGAGCAAGAGAAGAGAAAGTTTCCATTTTTCCGAGAAGAGAAAGCAGCAGAGAAGTGGCACGATTTCTAACGAAAATATAGGGCACAGATTTCGAGGCAGCCAGTAGTGAGGATAAATCCGTACGGTACGGGTTTGGTGCAACAACATTTATTGTACCTATTATGGATGCACAATAGCACACAAATCAAATAAAAAGGACGCATTTATCAGTCTGTATAGGTTGTACGATCGTCGTACGAACGCTGTCAATTCTGGGCACGTTTTCCAACAAAAACGTACAGCATTTAATGTTGTGATAGTCCATACGGTACGACTGTCTGAGCACATTTTTTGAGGTGGCAGATTTTGGGTTTCTTCCAATAAATTTCAAGCACATAAATCGAGGGAAGAGATAAGTAAATTCTGTTGGTTTTATTTTTGCCGATATGTAATTTCCAGAAATTGAAGAAATAAGAAGAACTCACTCTCTCTCACTGGTTTTCCCCACATTGGGGTTTTTCTAGGGTCAATTGACCAAATATCATTGTGTCATTAAATGTGTGCTTGCTGGTTAATTTCTGAGTTTTTAGACAACCATTGAAAAGATCATTTATTTCATGTGTTTCAGTCAAATTTCATTTTAAATATTTAATGCATATTAATGTCTGCAAATTTCATTAATATTGGGAATGGGCATTAAACATTTGGAGTGATAAGGAGTGATTGAAACCGGGATTGGGATAAATTGCAGAAGTGAGAAAACACAGAAAAATCAACATGTTGAAGTCGAGCTGCTAGCTTCTTAAACTGGGGGCTAAGTACCAACCATCCCTGGGTTATGTATTGGGAAAGTCACGAGCATAGTTTTCTATGATTCAAGCTTGTGTAAAAATGAAACCACTTACCTCAAGAATAGTTTCCTTTGGTTCAAACTTGTGTAAAAATGAAACCAGGTCCAGGCATAGTTTTGTTTAGTTTTTAAGCTTGTGTAAAAATAAAATCTATCCCAAGCATAGTTTTTTTTTTTTTTAAAGCTTGCGTAAAAATGAAAACAATCCTGAGATTAGTCTTTTTTCTTTATCGTTCTTGTAAATACATGAGAATAAGTTACTGATAATGTAACCACATAAACATTTAGCACTTTTTTAGACTAGTAAAGGTTATATGAAAGAGGAACCCCCTGGAGTTCCCTTTAAGCTCTTTTCAGACTCTCTAAACATGAAAAGATGGTCAAGCGATCTTGTTCTTTTCACGCTCGTAAAAGTATTTGAAGAAAACATTTGATGGGCAATATTTTATCACTTTTTTGGTCCTATCAAACTATTTTATGAAAAAGGAACTGGGAGAGTTCTCTTTAAGTGTTTTTCAGACTCTCAGAATATGAAAACCCCCCGAGTTTTCTATCTTTGGACTCGTTAAACAAACATCAACAGACCCATACAAGACCAAACCACTCCTTCCTAGGGTTCGTTAAACATACTCTGAGGGACTCGTTTGAAGGATGATCTTACATTTACAAGCATATGCTATCTTCCTCAAGCTTGCGTAAAAATAAAGAGCTACTCGCCTGAAATGGTGGGGGAAAAAATTGGGAAAGAAATGTGTATAAACCTGTATTCCATGGAAAAGTCACCTTTGAACATGAAAACCTTTCACTCACTTTGTTTCTAGGTTGGAAAATACACTTGTCTCTTGGTCATAATCCTTTATAAGATTACAAATTGGTTCGTAATCCCTTGTTGTTGAGTCAGTGTTTCCAAGACAATTGTCGTGTCATCAATATGTTCAAAAAGAAGTTCAACCCTGAAATCCTTATATTGTGTCGACAATTTCTATAGTCCTTAATCCTTCTATTGCATCGACCATCCCTGTGTCATTCCTAAATCTTTTGTTACTCTGATCTACTTCAAATCTTGTTACCCATTTCGTGTCGTTGATGTGGGATACATTAAGGCCCTCCTGTGACGAGTCGTTTTCTTTTGACTTCAACTCATTATGTAGGAATTAGACTTAGAAACCAATTGGTACGTTGGAACTTGTAGGCCTCAATGGCAGGTTTCCTCACTTTCAACAATGGGTTTTCATTATTGACCTCTGATCGGAAGATTCTGCGAGTGTTCGACTTCAACTCATTAATTCACATTTGTTGGATTGTACTAATATACCTTGGGAGTCATTTACATTAATGGTTATTTCCCTCGCACTTGTTAACGATATACATTAATGACCGATAATCAAGTGGTTTCTACCATGCTCGACCTCAACACCTGTAATCGCATGGTTAGATTCATATTATAGAGTGCTGGAGATGAAGACCCTGGATCTTTTTTGATAGATTCAGGTTGCATTGGAGTATATTCAATGTACTATTGCATACATCCACATTGTATATCTCATGGCTATGTTCAAATTTGAGTCTTTAACACATAGATCCACAGTGTATTTTTGGTGTCTATGTTCCGATTTGAGTCATAATGGCATGGATCCACAATGTATGTTTGGTGGCCATGACCTATCTTACTTGAAATGGATATTCACATGTTGACATTTATGCTTTGAGTCATTTGTATTCTAAGTATGGGAATTCCTACCTCAGTGATGATATATTATTGTACTGCATTTACTTGTTTGTTGGCAGGTTTCCAACTGACTGTTCCTTGTTCCCTACACACACTCGATAAAGTATTTCAGCTATCACTATGTTCTAAATTCATACTTTGGAGGGCTCTCTTTTACACATTATTTTTGTGACCCTTATGACCATTAATGATGTAAACCTATATGTTTCCTTTAGAGGGGATAGTGGCCTAAATTACTGAAGAAAGAAGGGAGAAGAACTTTCCCTGAGAAAAGAAGTTGTGTTTTCCTCTATAAAAACCCTATTTTGGAGGATTTCCATGGGCTGCACCATAACTAGGATGTGGAAATGCCTGATTTCCCCAGGCTGCACTATAGCTAGGGTGTGGAATTTCTACAGGCTGCACTATATCCAGGTCGCGATGACCTTCATACATGGGAAACATAATCATTTTCTTGATGGTTATAGAATGAGAAGCTTCTATGCTGAGGTGGCCTCCGAATGGTTTGGATCTTACTTTCTTTCATGATTTAGTGGGATCATCCTAACCTCCTCACCTTATCCTCTTCATCTTAAGGAGAGGATCTCTCATGGAGAAAGTTATCTTGGCTTGGGATTAAGCTGGATTGGGTTGGAAATTCTTGAGCTTGTTAGCTTGGTTAGATTGGATTTGAGATTTTCTTTGTCAAGATAGATTGTGAATAGCTATCAGATCCATGGTCTTGGAATACTTGGAGAAAGAAGTGTCTGGGAAGAAAGGAATTGTTGGAAGGAACCTTATGCCATCAAGGCATCTGGTTGTAATCTCTCTTCCTATTATTAATATAATACAGTGTCATGTTTCTTTCCCATATAATTATCTTTATTTTATTTCATAATTCCTTGATCATATGCATAGGTTTTCATTGAATATACTCTCTCTACTTTCACTTTGGTTGGTTTGTGTCTCACTGCAGGATTAATATCACAAGAGCACCAGAGTGAAATAGGAATAACAAAGACATAAGGAAGAGACACTTAACGCTATGTCTCTCATCTTTTGTTTAGTAGTAAATTCGATGATTAGAGCCTAGGGAAAGCACCATGTTCTATCTTGTTTTGTTCTAGATCTAGGTGTATTTAGGGGGATTAGTCTATGTCTACATTCACTGATTTACTCGATAACAATGGGCCATTTGAAATCCTATAGAGGATTGGTCCAGTATCTTATATGATTGCATCGCCTGCATATATGTCTATCCATAATGTATTCCATGTATCATTGCTAAAGAAATATATACCTGATGCTAATCATGTTATTGATTGGAATGTGATTCAGGTGGAGCAAGAAGGCGATTTTCAAGTGAATTCAGTACGCATTCTAGACTAGAAAATCAAACAAATCCAAAATCAATCCATAGGGCTTATAAAGGTCCAATGGATCTGGTACGGTCTTGAGGATGCTACTTGCAAGCATGAGGATGCAATGTGGGCAGAATACCCACATCTTTTTGAGGATTTTTCAAATTTTGTTGTATATGGGTACATGATGCACTAAGGACAATGCATAAATAAAGGGAGGGGATTGTAATATCCCTAGGCCGAATCCAATTGTAATGTAAATGGAAATGTACTTAAGATGGTGAGTTGTTTGATATCATTTTCTTTGTATGCACATTTCATGGCATAGTCCATGCATGTACTGCGCAATAAAATGAGGAAGTTTGCACATTCCAGGATATCGCGTGCAACAACATAAGTGTGCGTGATTTTGAGGCTAGGTAGCATTTTATGTATATGATTTGTTTTATAGGCTGATGATCTGGTTATTATAAGCTAGGATTGTTATGTTTGGATTATGCCAAAGAGCCTAGATGTTAAAGGCCAGTGCACCTACTTTTGTATATATCTCATAATTAATATAAAATTCATCGTTGCGCATAGACCGACCATGATAAAAGAGATGGGGGACTAAACTCCATTGGTTAGGGAAAGGGAGGGGCCTAAAAGTTAAGGAAAACAACTAAGCTAGGGAGCTTAAGCCAAAAAGGAATATTATATTAATATTTCTTAAATCATAAAGTATGGATAATTATTTTATCCTAAGTTCTAAAGTTGGGTACAAGTGGGCCAAAGTAGCTCCCAACATGAGAAAATTTGGGGACATGCATACATATTGTTGGGACTTAGTGAATTTCCTATCATCTTTTCCATCATTATTCCCATGATTCCTTCCATCATTCAGTCATTTAGTCAAACATTGATGAGCATGCACACACCCATTGAGATATCCTTTGTATCTTCATGACTTTAGTTGAACCCATATCCATAGACATTTTTGTGTCGGTGTATTTTGTTAGCTTGGGATTTGGACTGAAGAAGCGGGTTGTCAGGCCCATGGGATATTGAAGAGGTGGATTTTTAGGCCCATGATAATTTGTTTGGGTGAAATAATTATTGGGGATTGATTTCCTGAAAGTGTTGAACTGCAGCTATAGTGCTCTGAGACTTCATGTTCAGCCTGTTGTTGAAGCCCGAAAAGGAACTGGGGTAGCCAAAGAACTATTGAGAAGAGAAGGGGCACACTTCCTGGGTGGGATAGGAATGTGGGGAATGAGGGATTGTAGGTTTTTATCTTGAGTTGGCACCTGAGACAAATTCTTTCTTGTTGTCTATGAGCCTTTAGCCTGGATAGGAATCCCTTTACCTGGGTGGAGTTTAGTCCCATCTCGGGGGTGACTCACTGTTGAGAGTGATGAAGAGTGTGGTCTAAGTCTAGTAGGTTCATGGAAGGTCTACACATAGTTGGTGACATTCTTACCAAGATAAGTTCTAATTGTGTGATAAACTTACATGCTGCATTATTATTTACGTGCTTATTTTTATGGGTTATTATATGTGCAGTTATAACTGTGTTTATTTTTATGGGTATTTACTATATATGTTGCATGTATATGTTTATTGTTATTTCATTGTGAATCCATTCATTTACAAATGTATTTGTATGTTTATGTTTTATGTATAATGCTTCTGTAAGAGTTCTATGTGTATATATTTTAATTGCATATAGTTCGAAAAATTTATGGGGCCTAGCTTAGTTAGATGTTGGGTATGTTACAATATTTTCCATAGAGAGAATGTAAGAGTTCTCTAGCGTATCATGGCCTAACATGGATAGTCAGGGATGATACATGACTAGCCTCAACGCAGACAGAGACGTAGAGCCACGACTAGTGATGATGGTGGTTTTGTCCCTCATTGCCACAAGAGTTCCTCTTTTAGTCATTAAAATCATGAATTTATTGTAGAATGAAGAGAGAATAATGAAGAATGTGTTGGTGATGGATATGAATGAGAACCCCTTCGACATTAGTTGGATATAGCATATAAAATCACACCTATTTCCAAGAGGAAAAGGAACATGGGTGGAATAAACACGTAAGACCTTGGGGAGTTGGAAGTGAATATAGTGTACATGAAATTTTATAATGTTAATGAAGTTCCCACCTAGGAAAGAATATAGATGGTTGAAATTAAACTTATTGCAAATGAATTATCCCATTATAGGACAACTGCTTTTTAGGAAGAGTTTGTGACATTACACCATGCTAAGTATGATAAAGAGGACAGGAAGTTGCAAGTTGGGAGAGTTGATTTGAGGGATAAGAAACTACAAAAGAATAGATTTTTGAAAATGAGATTAAAGGTTTGAGACATTTATGGGTTATTATATATCATCGAGTCATTGGTGATGCATGGCTCACTTCATAACTAAACAAGAGTTGGAAAATGTTAATTTAAAGAAAGAATAAGTGATCTTGAAGTTTCTCTAAGTCCTAGGTTGTTATTTACGGTGACTTTGTCCATGATGACCTCGAATGAATTCCCAAAAGAATCATTTGGATCGAACTACAAGTTCAAGAAAGATGATAAATTATTTATGGGAATAAGAAAGTAGGTAGCCAAAAACATTAAAAAAAAAATTAGCATAATTTTGTAGTCTTGGGGATTTCTATGGGTTCATGTGTCTTGATAGGTAGGATTCATTCCCTTCAAGAATATCTATAGAAATATTTACAAAGTGATGAGAATTTTTACAAGAAAGTGTAAAGTACTTTTGTGGCAATAGTGTCAAATTTAGATGAGATTACAAGGTGGAAGTGATACTTTCCTTCCAAGAACATATTAAAAAAAATACAGGTTGGTTGGCTCAGGAGGATAGATATCCTCTAACAATTGATAGCCACCTGTGACATTCTTAAGGGAAGGAAAAGTACATTTTTTATAAAATTTTCTAATATAGTAAAGGAACTTGAGGTCCTTCCCCTAATAAAGGACTTGTTGATCTCTTTTCATGTTAAGGACAAGAATCAACCTCATAGGGTATTCTTGTAATATTTTAATATTTTCTCTTTTTTTTTTAGAGGCGGTACTCCTCATTCTCACTCATATTTTTAAATTCACTTATTCAAAATAATAGATTTAAACATTTATGCCATCAACACATGAGACTGGACCAGGTGGAAAAGAAAATAAATGAACAATAACTATAAAACATAGCAGAACAATGAATTGAATTGAAATATATAGAATAACTACACCAATTCCATCAAACCCATTCATTTAGTATAGTGAAATGATTCAAAGAAAATCATATAATACATAAAATGGTAAAGGTCCAAAACATAGGGTTTTAAATAATTTCAAACATTTAATATCATAAGGATTAAATGAAAAGACATCAATGATATCTCATGCTTTAATGAAATTTATAAACCACAAAAGTTATGAGCTCCATAAAAAACTTTATGTGAGGGTCTTTAAAATAATATTAAAAATTGGTTGTCCAAGTTCAAATAAAATGTGTCCATAAATAGAACAACATAATAGTCCTGAAACTTAAATGATAAAATGCAATGTATTTCTCCTAGTGGACTGGGATGGGGCTCCCATGGACCATACAGTAGCAGAGGTAACAAAATGAGAATAGGGTTTGATGGATGTATTTTTTTCAAATGCCTTGAAAGAGATTCATAAATAGATAGAACTTGAAAATTTTTGGTGCAACTGTTTCTTGGTAGTTATTGAGGATCAATTATCTCACTCAACAAACTCTTGAACCAATTTTTGATATATTCCTTTAATGGTGGAATCGTTATGTCTTGCTTTTCCCAAAAGAAAAATATCTCATCCTGAATAGCCTTGCACTCAAAGCGTACTCCTATATAGTTTCCAGATGATATTCATTATCATTAACAAATTTAACAACCATCATTTTATTTCTTCTTCAGGGAAATTAATGAGATTATCAAAATCACTACCCCATGAAATATTGAGTACGTTTAACTCTGATTCTAATTTCTCCTTGGTTAGCAATGTTGACTCTCTAATCAGTGGTGGGAATTCATTAACTGTTTCAATTAATTTAAGAAATGAATCACTTCTTTTTTCCTCAATATTTGTACAACTTGCAATTAATTCCCGAAGGAGATCAATCCTTATGAGCCATCCCTCCTTGATCTGTTTCATTTTATTATTTGAGGGAAAATCATGTTGCTTCCTAGTAAATTCACTCATGTTTGAAACTCAAGCTCCAAATGTACTCAGAGGATTTTTATAAAAATATTGATCATTGTCCAAGTCTTGTTGAAGAAATCTAGTAATAGAATGAATTATTTGTGACAGATTCCTTAGGTTAGCCCTTATTTTCTGAACTTCCAAATTATATTGAGCCTCTTGTTTATAATCTCTACAATGTACATCTATACACCACTTAACAATTGAAAAACCCTTTTAACTATGGAGGATTTTCCTGGTGTTTCTTATGGAGATGTTTCTAGAACCATAATAGATAATGGTTATGCAAACAATGGTATTAGACTTAGAGAGTCCTCCAACTCGCTTAAGATTTTCTTCAATATAATATTTTATAATTCCTTCTCTATGATATAATGGGATAAATAATATCCAATGGTGAAATATAACTTGAGTATCCCAGAAAGTCCTACTCTAGATACATCTACCTCTGAATTCCATTTATTTGTGACTGTTTTATTCTTAACAAGATTTTTTTCTATTTGGAATTTTCTAGCCTCTTTATTGTATTTAGTATTGTGCAAGGTCAAATATTAATCCTAAAATATTGTTGGCTCCTCATGGGCCAACTCCTCTCCTAATTTTTGAATTTCATTTATTTGTACTATTTCCCATTAGAACACTTGGTTATCATTATAATCTTCCATTTCAACTAAAACATTCATTGGGGATTCAGGGTTATGAGAAATTTTATTGTTATTACCCCTTTTCCTCTTTGTCTGTCCAACAATATGATTTTTATTTATATTGAAATGAGAGTGTTCAAATTCATCACCTCCTCCTGCACATATCTCATTACTCTCTCATTTACTCACATTGTACTCTTGGCTTATGTGGGTAGAGGAGGAACTCTTATGTGGGAGGGGAGTAGAACTAGTATGAGAACTAGCCATTTATTTTCCTCTTTTCTTATATTTACCTTGTTTTCATTCCTTCATCAAATCCTTCTTCTTAGCCTCAGTATATGAGCTAACCTATGTGGCCAAATCATCATCACAAATTTTTTTCTTCTTTTCTTGGAATTACTCAACTAATATAAGCATCATTATCACCAAATCCCTCCATGTTTTCTAGTTTTCTTGTAAATGAAGCACTATATCCAATTGAATATGAATGTGAAGAAATTTCTCCTTTGGGGTCAAATCCTTTGAAGGATTTGACTTCTTTCAAATGGAATGAATTTAATCATTTTGTATTTTTATCCAAATGGGTTAGGCATCTAATTAAGATAGTAGTGACATGAAAAGGTAAGAAAATAAATTGTTTCCTCCTCTTTTTATCAAAGAAGGAAGACCAAAAATTGTATTGATTGAAAGCTTCAGCAATGAAATATCTATCACACACAAAACTGGGGAGAAGGAAAATTTTTCATTTAAACCCGTAGATCTTGATGTAGGTGGAATCCTCTGCATATACATATATTCCTTTTCCCTTGATAAAATAAAAATCTTCCAATGTAATCATCATTAGTTGTATTCTAGTGAGCATGTGTATAAAATATTTGTTGAATTTTTCTTCCAATTGGAAGAAGTGGAATGGTTCCTTGTGCTTCCATAATACAAAATGCCAGAACTGGACAAGGTAAATGTCAATGTTAACATTACCCATTTGGGGAAATCCTTCAAAACATTATAGTATGACACAATGAACACCAAATAGGAGGTCATAAACTTTTTTTTGGTCTTCATGTAATTGTAAAGTTGATAGGAAATATCATTCAAGATGATTTATTCTTAGTCAAATACTTCTTTCATTTGAATGAATAAGTGTAGAACATCTAGAACGTACCTTGGGATGTAGGATGTGGAATCCTATCCCACCAGTAGTGAGAAAATCCAAGTGAAGTCCCAGTACTGCTCAGATATAAATAATATATCAATGAAAGTAGTATCAGTTGGCATTGTTGAAGGTGATGACATGAAGTCATTCAAAACATTTACCCCACCACCCTACACATCCAAAAAAGAAATGACCTCTACAAACCTTAAATATTTATTTGGTGTGGGGATTCACAAAATTTTATTGAATACCTTTGGTGTCAAAAGAATGATATTTCTCTCTTTAGGAACAATTTGAATCATTTTGTGCTTTGATTTGAAACAACTTGCGCATCAAGAAACTAATTCTCTAAAATAAAAAACTTTAGGCATGCAACTAGATTTTTCCAAATCAATTGTATAAATCTTATTAGAAACATTCTTCTCATGAGTAAGTATGGAATACCATTGATAGGTTGTTGACTACTAGAAATATTTTTTTCGGTATGAGAGGGAGTTGACAATGTCTCCACATAAAGGTTCCTTTTTCCTTCTATTTTCAAAATTTCCCACTCTTTTCAACACACTTTGATATATTTGATATTTATTAATATGAAATATGGATTTTAGCTAATATGAATCCTATATCATTAATAGTTATTGATGATACATCCTTTCACTTTGCACATTTTCCTTTAGAATTCATGTGAACCATTAATAGTAATTATCCTTCATAAATGAATGATATTTTGGAAACCATGACAATTAAGCCTCCTTTACTCTTGAAAACTATATTTTCCTCATGAATGTAGACATCATATATGCACCATAAATTACCTTAAGAATGAATATTATAAATTCTTATGTATCAAAAAATACAGTATGGGAAATTTGGTGTGTTATGTAAGCGATGATAGAATTCTTGCCAAGTAACGAGCCATGTAGGGAAATAGTTCATGTAGAGAAAGGTTTTGTGTGAATTTAACCACATGGAATATGAATTATGAATTGACTAAGTATGGATTATGTAATAGACAAAGGGTGGGGAAATTATATAGGATAAGTCAATGTAGAGGAGAATTGTTGCAGAGAAAAGGTAACTGTGGAGAAATGGAAATGTTAAGTTATCTGCATGGGTAATATGTTGATTTATTTGCATGGGATTTGATTCAAGAATCCTCTAAGTGATGAAAACTAGTATAAATATAATTAGGGACATGGAGGTAGAGTTAACGTGGAGATAAGGTTTTTGCAGAGAAAGGGTCATATGTCGACTACTCCACATGAGAAAAGGTTTAAATATAAACTAAGTGTTATCTCATGTGATAAAAATTGACGTACTAATGGGGAATGTAGAGAAATACTTTCCATACAAAGTGTGGAGTATCAAATTAATGTAAGGCTTTTTTTCCTGGTATAAGTTGTGAAAACGACTAAGTGTTAGAAGTGTATGGTTTTTTCATGAAGTAATGAGGAGATGTAGGACTTGTGCAAGATGTAGAGAATTATGGACTGGGATGAAAGGAGAGAACTTTTGCATAATATAATTTAACATGAAATACAATGTTTATATACGAAAATGGATCAACATTTCAGATCCAACTGCAAGACGGTGACCCCTGTGGGCTATTGAGAACGAAAAATACCTTAATCATTGGGCATGGATTTGAAGAAAATTATTTACAAAAATTGGATATGATCATTGAATGTATAGAGTGGACTATGGTACATTGTTCATTTAGAAACACTAGGTTAATCAAAGGATTTTTTTTTTAAATGATACCCATTTACAAGAAGTTTTAGATGTTCACCATCCATTCCTTTTAACAAATATGAATTGAAAAATCAAATCTTCTCAATTTGATAAGGACCAATCCACATGGCATCAAAATTGGAGTGAAGAGATGTTTTTTCTTTAGCCTTATTTTATAATAAAAGAAAATGTCATTTTTGAAAGTATTTGATGGTGGTACTTTGATGAAAATATTTCTTCACTACCTATTTCTTTTTTTGGATATTCAACATTTCATCTATTGGATCATGTTGTCATTGATGCCAATGATTTGATTGATTGATGTCAAGTGATTGATTGATGCCAAAGGATTGATTTATTGATGATTGATGTAATGTAATGTGTATTGTCCTTGATTAGAATGCATAGATGAAGATGGATCAATGAGTTGTCATTGATATGATGAAGATGGATCAATGAGTTGTCATTGATACATAATGAACATGGATCGATGTGGTTTCATTCGTATATGATGCACTGTTGGAAAAATGTATAGATGAATCAATATTTTCTTATCATGATTGATAAGCTTCACAAATGGATGAACTCCAAAGTGGTCCCCTTATGGTGAAAGCCCTCACAGGAAGACGCTTTGCGGATTGAGTTATCCTAGAATAATGGTTGGAGGACCCATGCTATCATTATTTTTTTATCATGATTGATAAGGTGCACAAATGGATGAACTCCAAAGTGGTCCCCTTATGGTGAAAGCCCTCACGGGAAGATGCTTTGCAGATTGAGTTATCCTAGAAGAATGGTTGGAGGACCCATGATTGTATGTGGAATAATGAGATGAAGATCAAGGAAATTATTAGTGAAACTATCCTAGATGGATAGTGCTTTTCATGCCATTTCCGGTGGTATGTGGAATGTCACATAACTCCTCATGGTTTGATATTTATGGCCTTACGAAGATGAAGAACCCCCACATGAAGTTTTGAATCCCACAAGGTCAAAGAAGTCAAAGTGACCTAAAAGAAGGAATCATTATTTAAATGATAAAGTTAAGTGACAAAGTCAAGGTGGATTATTTAAATAATAAATAGAAGTTACAAAATCAAGAAATGATAAAGTAAGGTGACAAAATCAAGAAGGAATATGTAAATGATAAAGTATTGGAGAACTTTCTATTTATGGAAAGTGGTTAACCCTAAAATAAGGAAAAT
>JZKD02S0130633.1:249036-259318 GCA_000966675.3 Picea glauca
CTTGAACATTTAAGTGGGGTAAAAGGAGGTTTCCCCCTCGAAGAGGCTTATTATCTGAAATTATCTCTTTTTCAAGGCGTTGAGTAATTTTCCTGAGGTTTTTCTATGCTATATTCATGTTTGGTTCTTAACAACATAACTGATCCACCCAATCTATATCAACCCATTTTTCATATTGATCCTGTCACATTGGATTTAATCACGAACTAACATGTTCACTGTGAAAATATTTGTTTGTTTGGTTTTCTTCCTATATTTTTTAGCGTGTGTTGTTTTCTTTCCCTAGAAATCCCTTAGGGATGAGTCTGTGTCTATGGCATCAGTTCTTGGAACTAGTGACGAAGGAACCCCTTTTCCCGGGATACCATTTTTTTTCCCTTCTGTGGGACACATTGGTCCTTGTTATATTGCTACTTTGAATTTTCCTAGACTCACTATTGGGTTACCGGTTTGGTTGTTTTCTACTCCGGTGAACGTAAATTATCCTAGTGCTTCGTATTCAAGTACTCCACCCTAGGACCATCAACCCCATGTCGATCTTCTTTCTTCTTATCCCATATGGTATTCTTCTCATTGTTCCTCTTTTCCTTGTGAAATCTTAATATCTAGTAACCATGTGGATAAGAAGAAGAAGAAAATGAAGATTAAGAAGACGAAAAATAATATAGGGGGGAAAATTCCAACCATTGCAGGACATGTTGGAAGAGGTAAACCAACTATTTTTCATCATGTTGGGAGTGTTGATAATGTCAAAAATTCTATCAATACACATCGCAAGACCAAAATTCCCAAGTCTGCAAAACCAAAGATTCTCAGTTCAATCCCCATTGGAGTCACCAATTTATGTTACAAAATATTTTGTTTGTGGACATATGAAACTTACCTTGTATTACTAGACCCATATACCAAGAAAAAAATAGTACAAGTGCACACTAACATCCCTTTAAACTCATCTAGAATAATAAAATGGAGAAGGAGAGAAATATTATGACGTACCTTGTTTCGACGTTTGTCCTCACTACTTCCAATCCCCAAACTTGATCTTCAAACTCCCTGGTGCAAACTGAAATCTCCAATGGAAAACAAAGAGAAAAAATTGTATCCTACTCTACAATATTATATAAGATAATTCTAACTATGAAGCTTAGATAAACAATAGAAAAAGATATGCAAGAATACATAAGCTTGAAGAAAATAGCTAAGTATATTCAATGAGAACCCACGAAATAATACTTACATACCACGATTTATGCAGAAATATCCTCTCTAAATATCTCCTCATCCAACCCCTTGCATGAATATACCAAGATAAAAAGGTGATACTCTTGACTGATTACTTCCCTACTAGATCATAGGTTTTATATGCTCAACTCTAGCTCCCTTTCTCCTTGGGAAAACCTTCAATATATAGGCTTGAGAGGCACAACCACTATGAGACAATGAGGGATATGGTTGAGGATATGGCTCCTTCAGGTTTGGATCATATATTAAGGTGAATCCAAAGCACGATTGTTGAACATAACCAACCCATTTTGAGAGAGTTTTCCCATAGAATAAGGTGGAGGAGATCCCCCTTTTCCCTCCTTAAGAATGGCTCTCCCCTAGAGTGAGAGACAAGGTGCCACCCTAACAATGGAATGTTAAAATTACTAAGACAACTGAGAGGGGGTGAATCAATTGTAATTGAGCTTAAACAATTTTAAGTCTATTAAAACATTATTAATCTTTCTTCAAGTGATCATCAACAATATAAAACATATGGACAATAAAAGTAAAGAGCATCAGTCACACGTAAGGTATACACAAAGAAATATTTTCATGAGGAAACCCATAAAGGGAGAAAACTTCTTCTTCTTCAAAATGATAGGCAGTCTTTTAAGTTTTGTACATCATCTATAATTGAGAACCAAATCAATGTGAGGTTGTTACCTCTGTTTTACAATATGCAACTTGTTTGAGAGCACCAACTCTCTGGTTTCTCTAGAATCCACTAGAAGGAAGCACCAACTCCCTTAATGTTCCAGCACCAACTTCCAGTTACACAGGCTCTAGCCTGTATAATAGAGAACACTTGTTCTCCCTTGCACCACCTTGCCACCCTGGCTTCTCTGGATGCAACCAGATGGAAGCTACAAATTCTTATGTTCAAGATCTCACTTGAAATTGTAAGGACAACAGTCCTCCTGAGCACCTCCCAACCTCCCTATAATATTTATGAATAAATAAACAGTTGACTATGCAGATAAATCAATTCTTACCAATCTTTCTTTGTTATGTAAATATGGTCTTCTACTAACTGTTCTGCTATTCTTCTCTTCCTTTGTTTGTTCAGTAGGTCTTCTCTTCATAAACTTGTTCTGTCATTCTTCTCTTCTTCTGCTTCTCTTCATCATCTGTTACTCTTCTTTGAGTTTCATCTCACACTGTGCATATTTTCAATCTCACACAACACATTCTATGATTTTTCCTTTCTTACAGATTCATTCATTTTTCATACAGAACAACCAACCACACACAGTCTGTCTCATTTTATTTTATACACCCATCCACCATAGTTTCACTTCAAATTTCCTTAGACAAAAGAGAGACAACTGTCCAAGAAACTGAAATGCCAACTAATTGGCAATCATAAGTCCGTTTTGCTAACATATTCGTAACTGAGGAGTTAACTGTGAGAGAGAATAGTAACCCTCCGATCTTTGTTCAAATTCACCTGCACCGTTGGATTGGCTTCATGAGATCTTGCATTCATTTTGGAATTTCTGTGGCCAAGCTTAGCATATCTATCTTCTACCTCCATCTTCCATCGATGTGATCAATGGCTATGACCACGTGCTTATGCATAAAGCGCTTTCGTGATTTCTCATTTCATGATTTTCAACACTATTCTCTATTGACCCCAAGTCAGGGAAATTTTGATCACTTGCCACATGTCCTATGATTCCATGGTCCAGATCTGATCTTGATTCAATGGTTTCAATTGAATCGCGATTTTTCATATCGCGATTTCGGCATTCTTGTTGCATTGTTTTCTTTGCCTCTCCATGTCTTGATTCGTTAAACTCCGATATGGAGTTAGATCAACGATTCATATCTGATCTTGATCTGACGGCTCAGATTAAATCACAATTTCACATATCGCAATATCGAGATTCCTGTTGTTAATAATCTTTGACATCTCCAACTCTCAATCCCCAAAACTCCGACATGGACTGGAATCAACGGTCTAGATTCCACCTTGATCTGACGACTTAGATTAAATCACAATTTTGCATATCGTGATATTGGGATTCCTGTTGTTAATAATATTTGACATCTCCAACTCTCGATCCCTAAAACTACGACATGGACTAGAATCAATGGTCCTGATTCCATCTTGATCTGACGGCTCATATTAAATCGCGATTTCACATATTGTGATATCGAGATTCCTGTTGTTAATAATCTTTGACATCTCCAACTCTCGATCCCCGAAACTCCAACATGAACTGGAATCAACGGTCTAGATTCAACCTTGATCTAACGACTTAGATTAAATTGCAATTTCGCATATCACGATTTTGAGAGGTTAGGGAACCCTGTTCCTTTGACTCTCCAGTCAGCGAAATGATGATCTATCCCCATGTATCCTACCCGTAAATGGACGGTCCTCCTTCTTTTGAAATTTTGTACGCCCGCTTCTTCTTGTTATACTTTAAAAGGCGTGTAGGTTCTCCTTGATACAACAATGGTCGGGTCCTGTGCTTGGATCTAATGTCTGAGATATGTCCTTCTCTTCAGTGCTCTTCTTGTCTATATTCATATCTAAGGACCCTCGTTCTTTCGGGAATTTTGAATGAGATCCAACGATCAGAAATGCTTCTCAAACTTTACGAGCCTTCGATCATTCGATCTTCCTGAACTTATCTTTTGTTTGCCTGTTTGTTATAAATTTCCTGTACTCATGTCATCTTCATTGTTTTATTTGCCATCAATGATAAGCATTCGTTGTCTGTCAAATATTTGCTAACAATCTCCCCCTTTGGCATTGATGGAAACACAAGTACCTGCATGCATTCGGACTCGACTCTCCTCTTGAACTCTTTTCTCCCCCTTTGACATCAATGTCAAAGAAGAAACATTCTTCCCTTGATCTATTGCAAAAAAATACTCTCCCTGTCGACTATAAGCATCTTGGAAATACACCAGATATTCAATAAGTACTCCCCCTGACCAGGTGAACAGATTAGACACAAGAAATTATAACCCCCAATTTTTTACGAAGATATCCAAATGGGGTCGTTGCTATTGGTTTAGTAAAGATATTAGCCATATGTTCTTTGGAAGGAATATAATTCAGCTGAATAATTTTGTTTGTAACTTGTTCTCTGAGAAAATGGTACTTTATTGGAATATGCTTAGTCTTGGAGTGAAGAACATGATTCTTGGAGACACTAATGGCACTGGTTTTATCACAATGAATTGGAATAGGATCAGTGTAAGTTACCTTCAGATCTGAAAGAGTTTGTATCATCCATAAAATTTGTGTGCAGCAAGTAGCAGCAACAATGTATTCTGCCTCTGTAGTGGATAATGAAATGGATCATTGCTTTTTTCTAAGCCATGCAACTAATGAGTCACCTAGAAAGAATTCTCCTCCACTGGTGCTTTTTCTCTCATCAACATAGCTTGCCCAGTCTGCATATGAATAAGTAATTAACTAGAAATTCTGATTTCTAAGATAGCACAGACCATAAGTCATTATTCCCTTCAAGTATTTAAATATCCTTTTGACAGCTACTAAATGACTTTGTTTAGGAGCAGAATGAAAACAACCTACCATTCCAACAGCTTTCATTATATCAGGATGGGATGCTATGATGTACAGAAGACTACCTATCATAGAGTGATATGTCCTTTGATCAACATCAAGTGAGATATCATCTTTACTCATATTGCAACCAACCACCATAGGTGTGCTAACTGTAGAGGAATCTTTCATCTGAAATTTCTTCAACATCTCTTTCAAATATTTTTCTTGAGAAACAAAAATTCTTGTAGATCTTTTTTTTACTTGTAAGCCAAGAAAATATGACAGTTCTCCTATCATGGACATTTCAAGTTCTGTTTTCATAGAATTAGAAAACCATTGGATAGTTGATTCATTAGTACAGGCAAAAATAATATCATCTACATAAACCAAAACAACTAGTAAATTATCACCTTCAGACTTAATGTAAAGGTTACTGTCAACAATACCTTTCTTGAACCCTTTTTCTTGTAGAAAATTTTCCAGTCTATAATACCAAGCTCATGGTTCTTGTTTTAGTTCATATAAGGCCTTGTTCATCTTATAAACATAATTAGGATTATCTGTCAATGAGAATCCTTCAGGTTGCTCCATATATACTTCTTCCTCTAGATATCCATTAAGAAATGCTAACTTAACATCCATCTGATAAACTTTGAAGTTCTTAGGACATGAATAAGCAAGAAATATTTTGATAGCTTCCAAATTTGCCACTGGTGAAAAAGTTTCATCAAAGTCCCGACCTTCAACTTGTGCATATCCCTTACAGACCAATCTGGCTTTATTTCTAACAACTTGTCCTTTTTCATTCATTTTATTCTTGAACACCCATTTGGAACCTATTACATTCTTATCTTCAGGTCTAGGGACAAGCTCCCAAGTATTTTTCTTCTCAATATGATCAAGCTCTTCATTCATTTCTCTAATCCAATTATCTTCCTGGCTAGCTTCCTCAAAATTTTCAGGTCCATTCATAGATAAAAAGGCAACATGAGATTCTTCTAATTCTTTAATCAATTTCCTTCTTGTTTGAACTCCTTCATTTATATCCCCAATTATCTGATTTTCAGGATGATTCTTTCTAATCAATCTGAGTGGTGATTTTGCTTCTTTCTGCTTATTTGTGTCGTTTTGATTATTCGTATCTTCATCTGATCCATAATCTTCTCTTTCTAATCCTTGGACCTGTTCATCTTCATCTTCAACTGTATCTTTTATTCTTGGTTCAACACTTCTTACATTTATGACTGAGATTTCTTCATTAACTTTTATATCTATACAATCAACTAGTTTGTGCAATCTCTTATTGTAGCATTGTTGATGGGCGAAATTGACCATCCATCAACTGAGAGAGTCGAACCGGTTTGGGTTTGTCTAAATAACCCAAGCCATTTGGAATGGACCACCCTGACGGGTTTAGGGGCTTCATTGGCCGTTCTAAGGTCCTAAGAAAACTAAAGAAGAAACTAATCTAAACTAACTAATCTAACTAAAACTAAACAAACTAAACTAAAACTAAATAAAAGAAACTAAATAAAACTAAATACAAGAAACTAAACTAACTAACAATAAATAAAACAAACTATTACTAACTAAAAACAAACTAATACAGTAATCTAATTAAAACAAACTATTAAACAAACTGACTAATCTACTATTTATTAACTACTAACTAATACTATGCTAATTACTATCAAAAATATAACTTATTTACAAAATATACAATATTCACAAAATACAGATTTGAATAAAACCTGGAAAACTCATTTTATACTACCCTAAGACAGCGAGAGATGTTTTTGTTGATTATTTGATTTTTATAAATAAGAAATAAAACATACTGAAATTAAACAATCTAATATACTAATTCTACATATATATCTAACTAAACTACTAATAAATATACTAAACGAATTAACAACGAACTGACCTAGAAACACTCCAAATTTGTCCTGTGTATGATGACTTCGAAGCTGGTCGGAGGAAGGAAACTCACACTGGTTGATCCAAAAGCTTCTCGTAAATGATAGGTTGTGTTGCTCTTTGAGTTTATTTACAGGACAAACAAGACATAAAAAATCATAACAATTATATAATTTATAAATCTCTGCAATAAGGGAAACCTGTTATGCAAAAACTTATACTTAATAATCCAACTTATGAAGAAGAGAAATCTATCATTCACAAACTAAATCAAGTAATTACTACGTTTTTTATACACTGGAAGAAATCAGATATGGATGAAAGTGATTAAATTATATCATTTGCACAAGATTAAGATAGCTAAAGTAGTCATTAACCAAATGCAAATTGATACACATAAACATAAAACAAAATATTGATATAATGAAAAGCTAAAGCTGTAACAGAACATCAAATTCTGTCTCAGTCTGTATTAAAATTCCATATCCTTGTTCTCCCATGAATGAGGATGATGTTATTACAAAAATAATGAGTATTTATAAGTCTTTCCATAGGGTAAAACCTCCCTGTGGATAGTATCAAACTGTTTACATAATCTGGGAAGATATTCCCAAAATCAACTAAACTAGGAAACTAAAATGAAATAAAATATTTCAAATATCCTCTAAACTGTCCATCCAATCCAATGCAATTTCGAATTCACCTGTAATGGACCAAAAATAACAAGTTAGAGAAATATTTTATTATCAAAACAATAAAAATTTAATTCTACAGACTTAGCTACAGAATCATATGATTATGTAGCTAGTCTAAAATAATATACATAATCAAAATCAAAATCAAATCAAATCTTTTAAAAGAATTAAATCCAATTTTCTTCCAATGATCATTTAAAACGAATCACTAAATGATTTTATCATTCAACATTAAACAGGATCAAAAGTGATTCAACCGAACACAAAGGTAGGAATACTCTGTTTTTCTGTTACCATAAAATCGGGTCTTTCATAATCGAACAGTAACAAGACTATTTCATATCTAATTGAAATTGATAATGAACCATATCGTATGTGATACGATCTAATCAAATACAACCATTTTCCAATTGTTATAGTTGTAATGATATAGCAACAAGATTCAAGTCATTTAATCGAATGCAAAGAAAGAATTATTTTGTTTCGATTATTGTTACAAGTCGGGTAAATCAAATCATACGTAGCATCATCAATCAAACAGAATGTGACATATATTTTGATTATTGATCTTTGCACAACAAGAAAACAAGGCCGATCAATTTTGATCACAATTGTTTGAATTGTAACAGAGTTTGACCGATTCATTTCACAATTTAAAATACAGAGCATCAATTACAATCTGAAAACGATTCGTAAAACAAATTTGTGAACTTAGAATAAAAATGGATCGATTGGCTAATATTTTCACACAATTGTTATGATTCAGGTTCATATTCCAATTCGGGCACGAAGGTTGTTCGAGAGCATTGTTTTCATCAAAGAAACAGGGTCAATTAACTTTAACTCGGAAACAATCAAACAACACAGCAAGCATCTTCCCGAAATACTTACCAATCCTAGCATACTAATGATAATGAAATCAAATCCGGGCAAGATTGTAACAATCAAACTTAATCAAACCATTTATAGCACAAGGATCATAACCAAATCAAATCTGAGCGTGATACAAACCAAATCATTCGAAGGAAAACTATTAATTTTATAAACTAGTCAATCAAATCTTAAAACATACCACTCAAATCCAATCGAAATCTAATGATTGCTAAACTGGGAATAACCATATCATATATCGAATCGAAATTTGTTTTATTCAAAGCTAGTCCATATATAGAATGCACACAAAATAACAGAGCTATTCAATGAAGTGAACAGAGTTATTTGAAAACTGAATTGCAAACATTATATAACCTAGATTATTTACACAATGAAATGAAATTTTCCATACCTGTGTAGCGACGAGGCTTCTTAATTATACCATCTTGGAATTAACAACAGTCGTGGCTGATTCCATATTTTTAAACAAGATGGAGCCGGTCGTCTTTTGTTCCTTATCTGTCGCTTATAGTTGGCCTTTTGACTGGTCAGGGCTGCAATCTGGTCCTCTAGTGACTGAATCTTTGACTGGAGTATTGGGACATCATTATAATACTGCTCCAACCATGAACTGCAATGATCACAGAGTGACACTGTAGGTTTAGATAGAGCAGGAGAGGGTTTAGGTGAATGACCAAGGGTTTCATAAGGCAACTTAATGCCTGGGTAGTTAGGGTTGTCCTGCAAGCAAGGGGGTAGGTTTGACACAAATTCATACGAGGGTTCGGCACACAAACCTTGTGAATAGGGGTATTCATTGGCCAAGGACCGCTCCACTTCCGAATCAGAGTCCTCACTCAACACGATAGGGTTTGGCTCGACAGGAGGTTTTGGCTTGTTTCATTCCATCCATGAAATCAAACATGCATTTTTCTTCCGTTTAACATTTGCAGTGAGGTTTGCCTTGGGATTTTTGCTCACAGGCTCAACAGTCTCAACACTCTTAGTCATAGTGTGGGGTAAGTCGATAGGAGGGTCAGCCGAGGGTTTAGGTAGAAGGATAAGATAGGGTACTAGGGGTATAACCTTGACCTCACTCACCACAGGTTTTTCAACCCGGGGAGGGTTCGAATCCTCGAAACCATTCCGAGCAATGAAATTGCTCCAACAATCTTTGTGCAAAGTCAAATGACAGACAACAATAAGCTTCACTAGACCATAATGAAAAAGGCTACTATCAGCCTGGTTTCTTTTTTACTTCTTCGACATTTTAAACAGGATTCTATGCAAATAATAGGGCATATTGATATGATAACCCATAAAAACCATAAGCAAACGCACGTGGTGTAGGAACACAAACCCGTATCGACCCTCACAGGTGATAAACTGTTTGATTATCATTAGTAAATCGCACCAACGTTGTTTGAGCATGGTCATGGGCATACCTCTATCATAGGAGGTGATTTTGCGTGACTGGAAGAGCAGTGTCCATGGGACCTCCTCGACTTTTCAATTCTTGGACCATTGTTTTCCAGTGACAGGTAAACCCATAGCAAGACTGATAAACTGTTCATCAATTTCTAATTGTATATCGTCGACCTTGGCTCGACAGCCATCAAAGGTCATGGCAAACTGTCGAGCCACGTAAAGGTTAAAACCATCGAAACGTTCCACGAAGGTAAGCCACCCACTATCTGCCAAATCTTGGCGGGCATTGTCAAACATCAACATGGCATGTTTTCCATTGGGTTCAACTCACACGACTAGTGCCATGGAGTTGAATACATGGTAAGGAAAGGGTTCGAACACACTGTTCGTGCTCTTTTCGTCAATGTGTGAGCAAAAAGTGAGCACTTACATGCCTAGTTGGGCTCTTCTAGGCATGATAGCTGCAATGCAAAAGGTTAGAAATCAAACAACTAAACTATTATCAAAAATTAAATAAAAACTAACTAACAACATGAGCATAAAAATAAAAACTAAAAACAAATGACAATGGAAC
>JZKD02S0130633.1:259328-275008 GCA_000966675.3 Picea glauca
TAACCAAGGTGCCAAATAGTTGACAAGCCAAACAAATATAAAAGATTAACATAAGGATCCTATCATACATATATAAAAATTTAATCAAAACCCTTATGCATTTCATAGAATCAAAGATTAGGCAAGCCATAAAATGTGAATCCAAATGATCAATGTCTTACAAACTCAAAGAAAATCAAGTCATATAATCAATCGAAGTATAAGAACTGATCAAAGGATATTGCCAATCGTGTAACGATCAATAAAAGGTAAGCGCAAATGACAAAAGTAATAACCACAGTTTAGATAATGATCGAAAAACAACTTCGAAAGGAGAAGTTTTCACGCTTACAGTCGTGAAAACTTAGCGAAGAAAAATGTGTCAATGTCACAAGAAATGAAAATGTCGTCTATTAAGAAAATGCGATGAAAAACTTTATGTTTGCAAGACATAGGTGTAGGTAGCTTATAAGATCATAAAAAATTGATTTGGCTGCCAAAAATGGCGACACACTGGTAGAAGCAGTTATCTCTGTCAAAATAAACAAATTTAGATTAGGATATCAAAGAAAATTTCAACTCAAAATAACAACCAGAAAATCGTACTAACATCATCATTAATCATTTTTTTTTCCAGCATTGTTTTAAAAGATGAAAACCAATAACAGTTTTAAGATCAACAAGTCACGATATTAAAGATAAAATCTTCGATACTGTTGGGATGACCACTGCTTCCAGCAGGCATCCATAGCCTCGATAGGGTTGCCATTTAACCCACTCTGACATCTGTATCCTGTCAAGAAGTTTTGGATCAGAATAAAGGACATTAAAGAGGTTTCTTACTTCTTTTTTTTGCAGATTTTCGTGTACCCGACATTGCTTTCCTGCCAGCGGGCCTGTTCAGTACCCTGGTGAAGTTGTCTTGGCATCATGCTTGCATTTACCCGCTGCCAGCAGACATGTTCAGCATCCCGATGGGTTTACAAACACTTCCTACAGCTCTTATTCATAAAAAAAAAACTGTTTTTTTTTTGTAGATAGCTGAGTGGGGTGACGTTGAAAGTATTAATACTTTAACATATTTTTTAGACCTCATCAGAGTTTTTTAGCACTGTCCTTTATTTAGCTCCAAATATGTTTTATAAAAACAACTTCTTATGAAAGGGAGAAATCTTTTGAGTCATTCCTTTACGAAAAAGGGACAGCGTAAAAAGATAATAGATGATCATGAAAAACTTTGCTCAGAGATTGAAATCAGTAAACTTCTTTCAAACAACAAAATTTTCAAACATAGATATCAATTTCAGAGATATATCATTGATGTTTGTACAAATCTTCAGAAGTTATTTAAGCGAAGAAATTTTTCTATCATCTTTGTCTGAATAGCTCAGTGTACAGGTATGTGTATTTCAAAAAACACAAACTGGTCAATCAAATCAAAATAAAAAACAAAAAGCAAATGAAAACGCAAACAAAAGAAAAAAAATATATACATAATATACAAGGGTAGTTATCATGCAAAGTATATTTTCAGGGCCTGGCCATTCACCGGATAGGTGTCAAGCTGCCCTTCAAGATTCTACAATCGAAAGGAACTAGGACCCAACTTTTCATCAATTAGAAATGACCCAAGACATAAGTTTTGAAACTTGGTGTGCTCTCCCTTTCCTTCGTGTGGTTTGTCCCATTTCAAGACGAGATCGCCTACTTCAAAATTTCTATCAGAAGAAGAATTAGAATCAAACCATCTTTTAATCAATTGTTGATGTTGGTCTAACTTACGCTTAGCTTGGGCTCTTACTTCTTCTAACTTTATCAAAGTGTTAATTCGGTTTTCTAAAGGGGGACAATCTTCTTCTTGGAAATTTTGTGACAACTGAAGCGAAGGAAGAAGAATGTGAGGTGGCAGAATGGATTCTCTGCCATAAATGAGGAAAAAAGGGGAGTTACCTATAGCAGCTTTGGGTGTTACCCTATCAGCCCACAGTGCGTTCAGCAGTGCATTGTGCCAATTCTTGTGATTTTCAGCCACGGTTCTCCTGATAATCTTGATCAAGTTCTTGTTTGTTGATTCTACTAAGTTGTTGCCCTGGGGTTAGTAACTAGCAGAATACTTCATCTTAATTCCTTTCTCTAAATAAAACTCGCTCATCTCAAGAGAAGAAAAGTATGAAGCATTGTCAAAGACTAGACAATCAAGGATACCGAAATGAGTGATAATATTCGAGTTTAGAAAAGTGATTACCAGACTGGTGTTAACAGTTCTTAGCACAGCAGCTTCAGACCATCGTGTAAAGTAATATGTGGCTGTCACAATATACTTGTGTTGTTGTGAGGACAGAGGGTTAACAGGACCTATGATATCAAGGCCCCATTGCTGGAAAGGAGAATCTACTGAAACGGGTTGCAAGGGAAAGGATGGTGTTTGCAACCGCCCTGATGCTTTCTGACAGATAATGCATTTACGACACAAGGCATGGGTGTCCCTAAAAAGTGTGGGCCAGTAGTAACCGGATCTTAAAACCTTATGAGAAGTGGTGTCACCACCGAAGTGACCACCAACTTCTCCTACATGCAACTCAAGCAAGACTTTTTCTTCTTCGTCTTTCTCGAGACAGTGCATCAATATGCCGTCAAAATTCTGATGAAACAATATACCATTGACTAGATGAAAGGAGGTGGAATTTAGTCTCAATGCTCTTCTTTTAGCGGGGTCAAGGTGACGGGGTGCTGACCCATGTTCAAGACAGAATCCAATATCATCGTACCAGGGACTAACGAGGTTTTGTGCGCAAAAAATCAAACTTTGATCATGTTGTTCTAGGTTTGACATATCATTGTCTTCTTGTTGTTCTGTTTGTGAATCAACAACCAATTTACACAACCCTTGGCCTCTCACGATTTGAGTTAGGGTGATTTCCAATTCATAATCCTGCAAGGAGGTGACCCAGTTGGCTCTCTTCTCTCCTAACTCCTTTTGCACTAACAAGTTCCTTACGGTAGGGTAGGGGACAATGACTTTCGTCCTTGACTTCAAAAGATAGGACCGAAAATGCTTAACTGGTTTGAAAACAACGTAGGCTTGTTGATCAACCACTGGGTAGTTAAGTTCAGCACCTTTGAAAGAATATCTCATAAAGGCGATGGGTACTTCGTTGTTCTCAGAATTCTTTTGAGTTAGGACTGTGACATAGGAATGATCATAGACAAAAGTATAGAGTGTAAAATCTTGAGAGAAATCAGGGCTCATGAGAGACGGAGCGTCTATTATGGCCTTCTTTGTAGCATTAAAAGCTTGATTTTTTGTGGGTCCCCAGTGATATTGGGTGTCTTTCTTAATCAGGTTTTGTAGAGGCCTGACCATTTCGAAGAAGCTGGGGAAAAATATTCTCACGAAGTTAATTTGGCCTAGGAAAGACTGCATGGACTTCTTGGATGTAGGAGGGGGAAGTTTAGCGATGACTTGAGTCCTCTCGGGGTCAATAATCATCCCATCACCAGACACAATGAATCCTAGTAATTTTCCCTGTTCTACTGCAAAGATGGACTTTTTGGGGTTCAAGGAGATGTCATATTTACGACATCGTAGCAGAACTGCTCGTAAGTGAGCTAGATGATCGTCTTTGTTTTTAGAATAAACGGTCACATCATCTAAGTAAACTACGATGGAATGATTGATTAAGCCTCAAAAAGCAATGTCCATTGCTCTCTGAAAGGTAGCACCAACATTAATCAATCCAAAGGGCATTTTGCGATAAGCATAAGTGCCCCACGGGGTACGGAAGGTAGTTTTAAGTTGGTCTGGCGGAGACATCAAGACTTGGTTGTATCCGGAGAAACCATCCAATAAAGATAGCCTCTTGGAACCAGATACCTATTGCAGGATCTGTTCCATAGGTGGGACAGGATAATTGTCTTTGTCAAACGCTTTGTTGAGGTTTCAAAAATTGACGCAAAGTCGAATTTCCCCATTTTTCTTCCGCATTGGGACAAGGTTGGACACCCACTGAGTGTGTCTAACAAGAAATATTATTTTAGCACTTAGGAGTTTATTCAATTCTTTTTGAATGGTCAGTTCTAGTTTAGGATGCATTTTCCTCAATTTCTGTTGGAAGGGTAAGGTTTGAGGCTTCATCGGGATGACATCCTATATGATATTAGGATCGAACGTTTTAAGATCATCGTATGTCCATGAAAAGACATCCTTAAATTCTTTAAACAATTTAACAAAAGAAGCTTTTTCTTGTCTAGAACATCCCAAGCCTAGATTAATACACTGAGGATTTTCACTAGTTCCTAAATTCACTTTTTCATAAGATAACGAGGAACTATTAGTTTTACAATTGACCGTCTTTTTAAATTTATCTTCAAAATAATAAAACTTTTATAATATTACAATAGATTTGGGTATGTAATTTACCATGTCTGATAGAGCTTCAGGAGATTTCATATTAGGTATTACCGTAAAATCATGCAAATTGTCATCGTGCGTGCGTTCATCTATCACTGCGCCTTGAAAGGTTTCTTCCATGTGCAAAAAGTTAATGATCTGCTGATCATCGTCAAATACTCTCTAGTTTGTGATATTGTCGGGAACAGATGGTCGAAACAATAGCTCAATGTAGAATGCATTTGGAGATAAGCCTTTTGCAGGAAGAAGTTTAGAGGCTACATTAGCTAGTAGATCTGCTTCAGCATTATTTAATCTAGGAATGGAATTTATATTAAAAGAAGAATTTTTTTTCATTAAACTCCATACCTCAGACTGGTAACTTTTGAGATGTGGGGAAAGATAGTGTATAGAATCTCTTACCTGCCTAACCACTATTTCAGAGTCGCCAAATACAACCAGATTTTGAATGTTCATATCTAAAGCTTTTATGAGACCTTGCAGTAAAGCCTCATATTCTGCAGTATTGTTAGTACATTCAAATTCTAGTCTGCAAGCCATTAAAGTCTTGTTACCTGCCGGATCGATAATGATGCAGCCTACACGAGCTCCTTCTTTAGACTTGGAACCATCGAAATATAGAGACCAAATTTGGTTTCCATCGGGCACATGGGACTGTTGCATAGAAGATGTTGGTTGCATATATGCTATGATCTCGGATTGTTGTTCTGGATTGTTGATAGGTGAAACCTCGGCCATGAAATTTCCAAAGAAGGTGTCCATCCCTTGGGCTTCGGGTGAATCAACAGGAGGTGTGTATGGTTCGTTAGGATCGTTCAAATCTGTAACCGTGAACTTGAGGTAGCGCTCACGATTCACTTTGATCTTGTTAGGCTTACCGTTCTCTCGAAGCCATAAGTGAGACTAGTCTGTTGCGAAGTAACCATGTAGCTGCTCCAACCAGTCCCTGCTCAAAAATAGACCATACACTTCTATAATATCCACCACAATTATATCAATAACTTGATGAACCTTTGGGTTAGACGATAATCTAATCAATACATTTTTTAGTTCACCTATAACTTTAACATCCGTTCGATCAAGTTGTATGATTTTTAAAGTAGATGGTTCCACTTTGGCATAAATATTTTGGCAAACAAACCAAGGCATCACATTAGATGATGCTCCTGAGTCAACCATACAATTATGCACATTTTTGTTGAAATTTTCGAAAGTTAAAAGAAAAGGAGGTACATTCTTGCGAGTACTAAGAGTAGTAACTTGTGGTTTCTTACTCGCAATTTCTACCGCTACTTTATCTATGTTATTTACATTATTTACATTACTTACAGAAACTACAGGAAGGCTTCCTTTATCTTGAGGATCAGGATTATTTTTAGTGGAAGTCTTCTGCGGAACTTTGCTTTGCACAACCTTGTTACCATTTGAATTACCGTTCTTGCCGTTCTCTGAAATATTTTGCAACATCTTTTGTAACAAAAATGGAAACTTCAATAACTCATAAATAGAAATGTTAGCCCTTAATTTTTTAAGATCTTCAACAACATCATAATCTAATTTAGGGATGACATTACTCTGTTTAGTTTCTACTGATTTAGATGGCTTTGGAGGTGAAGTTGTAGTGTTCTCGGTAGAAGGCTTGTTTGTTGTCTTACTCCTAGTGTTATAAGGGTGAACAGTCTCGAAGTTGGCCTGAAAGATGCTATCCGAGAAGTGTCCAAAGATGTTTGGAGAAGACTCTTCTTCTTGAACTGTTTCCTGTTCGACTTCCTCCTCAGGAATCTCAGGAGGCATCAAGTTATCTTGGGCTTCTAGAATTGTTTGAATAGCACATTGCAAACTTTCTAGATTTAAGCCTTCGGGGTTTGGATTAGGCCGGTTGGTAGGAAAAGGCTTTCGAAAAGGAGGTTTGTAGGGTCCTTTACTCAAGGAAGCTTCTTCAGTTGACCTTTTTAAGTCTATAACTTGATTTGACAGTTTTTGAACAACTTTAGTTAAATTTTCCAAATCAGAGTTTTTAGGTTGTGTTTTACTTTGAGTAGGTCTGGGAAGGATTTCAATCTTCTTTTTGGAAGAAGAACTAGTTTTAGTTTCGTTGCTAGAAGAGTTCTTAAGACTAAGTATGTATTTTTCAATCTGAGTAGCCTCCTCGAAGGCTTCTAACAATGTGGAATTTTTAGATCGTTTAACCCAAATAGCTATACTTTGATGTAGAGATTTGATGTAGTATGCTATTAAAAGACTCTCAGCAGGCATAGAATCTGCAGGGATTCAATTTTTGAGCATTAAGAATCTTTGATTAAAATCTTTAACTTTTTCTTTTGGGTTCATTTTGAGGCTGGAAAGGTCCATGACTAAGATTTCTAGAGGTTTACCGTCTCTGAACTTTTCCAAAAAGCATGACTCAAACTTGTCCCAAGACATGATAGTATGGGGTTGTTGGGCAAAGTACCAAGTGGATGCATTACCCTCAAAAGTATAAGGGAACAACCTACAGACAACATCTTCATGTTCAACATTGCGGAGTCTAATGTCTAACATAAATTTTTTGATATGATCTTCAGCTATCTGTTTTGAATCGGGATCAAACTTGGGAAGCCATTTCTCCATATGCTTAGGTAAAGGGTGCTGGGCTCCAGGTACAGCTACAACATCCTGGTCCAACCAAGGTCTGGTAGGGTTGTTCTGATTTTCCATTGGGGTAGTGGGTGTGGAAGGCTGAGAAGGTGAGTTTCCTTCGTCAGAAGAGGAATCTCCTCCAGAGGAGGAAGGATATGAGGGAGGTGGTGAAGGAGGTATCCCAAATCCTCCTGCAACAGGATTTGTGATTAGATCTGTAGGATTCACAGTGAGGTTAGTGTCACCTAATTGTTCTCTGATATCAGAGAAGTCTAAAGGTTGACCCCACAGATGGTTTGGTTGCCTAAGACGGGCTAAGGCACTATGTGTTTTAATAAGAGACTGATGGACAATCTCTTGGATGTCACCACCTGTAGGATTAGGGGTTGTTGGCTCAACTGTGATCTGCAGATCTTTGGTTGAAGTAGTTGTTGTTTGAAGGGGAATATTATCTTGTGAATGGCTTCTAGTCACTATGGGTGAGAAATTAGGGGGGGGAGGCGTCTTGCGACTGCCTCATGCCATTAATTAAATTCAGGCCCTCCTTCTAGTGCCATTTGTTGATGGACGAAATTGATCGTCCATCAACTGAGAGAGTGGAACAGGTCCGGGGTTGTCTAAATAACCCAAGCCGTTTGGAATGGACCACCCTGACAGGTTTAGCGGCTTCGTTGGCTGTTCTAAGGTCCTAAGAAAACCAAAGAAGAAACTAATCTAAACTAACTAATCTAACTAAAACTAAACAAACTAAACTAAAACTAAATAAAAGAAACTAAATAAAACTAAATACAAGAAACTAAACTAACTAACAATAAATAAAACAAACTATTACTAACTAAAAACAAACTAATACACTAATCTAATTAAAACTAACTATTAAACAAACTGACTAATCTACTATTTACTAACTACTAACTAATACTATGCTAATTACTATCAAAAATATAACTTATTTACAAAATATACAATATTCACAAAATACAGATTTGAATAAAACCTGGAAAACTCATTTTATAATGCCCTAAGACAACGAGAGATGTTTTTGTTGATAATTTGATTTTTATAAATAAGAAATAAAACTTACTAAAATTAAATAATCTAATATACTAATTCTACATATATATCTAACTAAACTACTAATAAATATACTAAACGAATTAACAACGAACTGACCTGGAAACACTCCAAATTTGTCCTGTGTATGATGACTTTGAAACTGGTCGGAGGAAGGAAACTCTCACCGGTTGATCCAAAAGCTTCTCGTAAACGATAGGTTGCGCTACTCTTTGAGTTTATTTACAGGACAAACAAGACATAAAAAATCATAACAATTACATAATTTATAAATATCTGCAATAAGGGAAACCTGTTATGCAAAAACTTATACTTAATAATCCAACTTATGAAGAAGAGAAATCTGTCATTCACAAACTGAATCAAGTAATTGCTATGTTTTTTATACACTGGAAGAAATCAGATATGGATTAAAGTGATTAAATTACATCATTTGCACAAGATTAAGATAGCTAAAGTAGTCATTAACCAAATGCAAATTGATACACATAAACATAAAACAAAATATTGATATAATGAAAAGCTAAAGTTGTAACAGAACATCAAATTATGTCTCAGTCTGTATTAAAATTCCATATCCTTGTTCTCCCACAAATGAGGATGATGTTATTAAAAAAATACTGTGTATTTATAAGTCTTTCCATAGGGTAAAACCTCCCTGTGGATAGTATCAAACTGTTTACATAATTTCGGAAGATATTCCCAAAATCAACTAAACTAGGAAACTAAAATGAAAGAAAATATTTCAAATATACTCTAAATTGTCCATCCAATCCAATGCAATTTCGAATTCACCTGTAATGGACCAAAAATAACAAGTTAGAGAAATATTTTATTATCAAAACAATAAAAATTTAATTCTACAGACTTAGCTATAGAATCATTTGATTCTGTAGCTAGTCTAAAATAATATACAGAATCGGAATCAAAATCAAATCAAATATTTTAAAAGAATTAAATCCAATTTTCTTCCAATGATCATTTAAAATGAATCACTAAATGATTTTATCATTCAACATTAAACAGGATCAAAAGTTATTGAACCGAACACAGAGGTAGGAATACTCTGTTTTTCTGTTACCATAAAATCAGGTCTTTCATAATCAAACAGTAACAAGACTATTTCATATCTAATTGAAATTGATAATGAACCATATCATATGTGATACGATCTAATCCAATACAACCATTTTCCACTTGTTATAGCTATAACGATATAGCAACAAGATTCAAGTCATTTAATCGAATGCAAAGAAAGAATTATTTTGTTTCGATTATCGTTACAAGTCGGGTAAATGAAATCATACGTAGCTGCATCAATCAAACATAATGTGACATAGATTTCGATTATTGATACTTTCACAGTGAGAAAACAAGGCCGATCAATTTTGATCACAATCGTTTGAATCGTAACAGAGTTTGACCGATTCATTTCACAATTTAAAATACAGAGCATCAATTATAATATGAAAACGATTCGTAAAACGAATTTTCCAACTTAGAATAAAAACGGATGGATTGGCTAAGATTTTCACAAAATTGTTATGATTCGGGTTCATATTCCAATTCGGGCGTGAAGGTTATTCAAGAGCATTGTTTTCATCAAATAAACAGGGTCAATTAACTTTAACTCAGAAACAATCAAACGACACAGCAAGCATCTTCCCGAAATACTTACCAGACCTAGCATACTAATGATAATGAAATCGAATCCGGGAAAGATTGTAACAATCAAACTTAATCAAAATATTTATAGCACAAGGATCATAACCAAATCAAATCTGAGCGTGATACAAACAAAATCATTCGAAGGCAAACTATTAATTTTATAAACTAGTCAATCAAATCTCAAAACACACCACTCAAATCCAATCGAAATCTAATGATTGCTAAATTGGGAATAACCATATCGTATATCGAATCGAAATTTGTTTTATTCAAATCCAGTCCATATATAGAATGCACACAAAATAACAGAGTTATTCAATCAAGTGAACAGAGTTGTTTGAAAACTGAATTGCAAACATTATATAACCTAGATTATTTACACAATGAAATGAAATTTTCCATATCTGTGTAGCGACGAGGCTGCTCAATTATACCAGCTTGGAATTAACAACAGTCGTGGATGATTTCACATTTTTAAACAAGATGGAGCCGTTCATCTTTTGTTCCTTATCTGTCGCTTGTATCTTGGCCTTTTGACTGGTCAGGGATGCAATCTGGTCCTCTAGTGACTAAATCTTTGACTGGAGTATTGCGACATCATTATAATACCGCTCCAACCATGAACTGCATTGATCACAGAGTGACACTGTAGGTTTAGACAGAGCAGGAGAGGGTTTGGGTGAATCACCAAGGGTTTCACAAGGCAACTTAATGCCTGGGTAGTTAGGGTTGTCCTGCAAGCAAGGGGGTAGGTTTGACACAAGGTCATACGAGGGTTCGGCACACAAACCTTGCGAATAGGGGTATTCATTGGCCAAGAACTGCTCCACTTCCGAATCAGAGTCCTCACTCAACATGATAAGGTTTGGCTCGACATGAGGTTTTGTCTTGTTTCATGCCATCCGTGAAATCCAACATGCATTCTTCTTCCCTTTAACATTTGCAGTGAGGATCGCCTTGGGATTTTTTCTCATAGGCTCAACAGTCTCAACACTCTCAGTCACAGTGTGGGGTAAGTCGATAGGAGGGTCAACCAAGGGTTTAGGAAGAAGGATAAGATAGGGTACTGGGGGTATAACCTTGACCTCACTCACCATAGGTTTTTCAACCTGGGGAGGGTTCCAATCCTCGAAACCATTCCGAGCAATGAAATTTCTCCAACAATCTTTGTGCAAAGTCAAATGACAGACAACAATAAGCTTCACCAGCCCATAATGAAAAAGGATACTATCAGCCTGGTTTCTTTTGTACTTCTTCGACATTTTAAACAGGCTTCTATGCAAATAATAGGGCACATTGAGCTGATAACCCATAAAAACCATAAGAAAACGCAGGTGGTGTAGGAACACAAACCCATATCGACCCTCACAGGTGATAAACTATTTTATTATCATTAATAAATTGCGCCAACGTTGTTTGAGCATGGTCACGGGAATACCTCTATCACAAGAGGTGATTTTGCGTGACTGGAAGAGCAGTGTCCATGGGACCTCCTCGAATTTGCAATTCTTGGACCATCGTTGTCCAGTGACAGGTAAACCTATAGCAAGATTGATAAACTGTTCATCAATTTCTAATTGTATATCGTCGACCTTGGCTCGACATCCATCAAAGGTCATGGAAAACTGTTGAGCCACGCAAAGGTTAAAACCATCGAAACGTTCCATGAAGGTAAGCCACCCACTGTCTGCCAAATCTTGGCGGGCATTGTCAAACATCAACAGGGCTTGTTTGCCATTGGGTTCAACTCACACTACTAGTGCCATGGAGTTGAATACATGGTAAGGAAAGGGTTCGAACACACAGTAACAGAGCTATCCGAACCAACAACAATGAATTGAGCAAAAAGGGGGTAAGCATTAACGCAAGCATGCGAAGGTGGTGGAGTCATTTACCGCCATGCAAAACGATTATGGTCAAAGTACAACCGCCGATATAGTTGTTCAATTCATAATAGTGGATCATCCATTAAGTCAGGTGTACAACTAATCAAATTCAATGTGCATACAAATACGCGCTAACACTATGCCATAGTGTTTAAACACCCAACATWTAAATCAATACCSAAAATCAAATATGCGCTAATGTATTGATTCATAAGTTTAACCAAGGTGCCAAATAGTTGACAAGCCAAACAAATATAAAAGATTAACATAAGGATCCTATCATACATATATAAAAATTTAATCAAAACCCTTATGCATTTCATAGAATMAAADATTAGGCMAGYCATAAAATGYGAATCCAAAYGMTCAATGTCTTACAAWCTCAAAGAAAATCAAGTCATATAATCAATCGAAGTATAAGAACTGATCAAAGGATATTGCCAATCGTGTAACGATCAATAAAAGGTAAGCGCAAATGACAAAAGTAATAACCACAGTTCAGATAATGATCGAAAAACAACTTCGAAAGGAGAAGTTTTCACGCTTACAGTCGTGAAAACTTAACGAAGACAAATGTGTCAATGTCGCAAGAAATGAAAATATCATCTATTAAGACAATGCGACGAAAAACTTGATGTTTGCAAGACACAGGTGTAGGCAGCTTATAAGATCATAAAAAATTTATTTGGCTTCCAACAAGCATATGTACCCTTTACTATTTGTAGCATAACCCAAGAAGATACCTTCATCAGCTCGGTCATCATATTTGCCAATATTTTCATCATTGTTCTTGATATAACATTTACTCCTGAAAACTTTAAAATGCTTGATTGAAGCAAGTCTTCCAAAACAAAGTTCATAAGGGGTTTTGTCACTATGTAGTCTGAGATGAGATTTGTTAAGGATATGAACAATTGTATGAATTGCTTCCACCCAATATGTATGAGGTATGTTCCTTTCATTCATCATTGATCTTGCCATTTGTTGTACTGACCTATTATGCCTCTCAACAACTCCATTTTGCTGTGGAGTATTTGGAATTGTGTACTCTCTTTTGATCCCATGCTTATCACAAAACTCTTTGAAGTTCCCTGAACTAAAATCTCCTCCTCTATCAAACCTTACTGCCTTTAATCTTTTTCCTGTTTGATTCTCAGTCAAAGCCTTAAATACTTTGAATTTTTCAAATGCTTCAGATTTTTCTTTCAAAAAGGCAACCCAAGTTAGTCTAGAATAGTCATCAATAATCGGCATAAAGTAATTTTCTTTTGCTATACCTTCTTTCCTTGATGGAGCACATAGATCCATATGTACTAACTAGAGAGGTTTTTCTGTTGAGGGAAAGTTTTTAGATTTGAACTGACTGTGAGTAAGATTTCCTATCTAACATGATTTACAAACAAAGCCATATGGCTTTGATATCTTCGAAAGATCTTTTACTGCCCCGTTGTTTCTGAGTTTGATTATGTGATCAAAATTTAGGTGACCAAGTCTCCTATGCCACAACCAACTTTCATCATATTTTCTTAAGTGGCATTCTTCTTCTTCTTCTTTTAAAACATAGACATTTTTTTCTGTTCTTATACCTTTTGCAACTAGCTGACCTGAATCCATAGTTTTTATTCTACAGTCTTTAGAGGTAAAAAAAACTTCACACCCTCGGTCATATACTTGACTGACACTAAGCAGATTATGTTTCAAATCTTCTACAAACAATACATCTTGAGCTTTTCTTTTTCTGTTACACAAACTTACAATTCCTTTACCTTTTATCTTTCCTAGTGCATCATTTCTAAAAGTTACATTCCCTGATTTGCTATCACTTAGAGTTAGAAACTTACTTCTGTCTCCAGTCATGTGTTTGGAGCATCCACTATCAATATACCGGGGATTATTTTTCCTTTGGGCTGATAGCACTAGTTCACACTTGTCATCTACTTTCTTCTTCCAAAATTTGACATTTTCAGTAGTGGGGATCAAATCTGAATTGTATTTCCTTAAGCAACAGTCTGTAGCATTATGACCATAATTATGACAGTTGTAACATTCTGGTTCACTGAATAGTAGATCATAACGATTTTTATGTACATATCTGTTGTTTTGTTTCACCTGTGTCCTTCTCCCAGTCATCACATGATTTATAATCTGTGATTGTTTGTTGCTTGGTTGTCTCAATCTTTGTTGTGGAAGATATTTATTCATTGAATATATTGATTGTTCATATCTAAATCTTAAAGAATAGTTTATAGCTTTGTGACCAAAATTAGAGAAAAGAAAACAATAACCATAGAAAAAATCTTTGTACCTTGAAAAAATCTGTCTTCTTTGAGGAGGTCGACTTTTGTCATGCTAATAATCTTTCTGGTCTACAAATTTGGTTCTGGGGCTTTTTCTTTCATTTCTTCTTGGTGACTGATTTTCCTTCTTTGTTTCTGCAGAGTGACTATTGTCAATGTTTGAGGATTTGACAAACTTGATAGATTCTGTATAACTTGGATGATCACTACTTGATCCTTCTTCATATCCCAATCCAACTTTCAACTTTGAATTTCTTTGCTAATTTAGAATGGAGGTTAATTCTTCTGAGGCTTTAATACTTGGCAGATTTTGATGATACAATCCTTTAAATTTCTCCATTTCGTTTCTAGTTTTTACTATCTCTTCTTCTAAGGATTCACACTTGAATTTCTTCTCTGACAATTGTTGTTTCAGTATGTATTCTATTTTCTTTGCCTCTTCTAATTCGACTTTCAGTAGAGCAAAGTCTTCATCAGGTTTTTTATTATCTTTCTCAAACTGTGTCAACAATTGCTTTTGCTTTTTGTTCTTAGTTCTGAGTCTATCAATTTCTTCTAGTGCACTGATCAGTTCTCCTTCCAAATCAACCACATCTTCTTCACCATTATCATCACTGCCTGTTCTTTTATTAATATAATCCTCGTTGGCCATAAGAATAAAGTCATTTCCCTTATCTTCACAGGATGAGTCACTATGAGTGTCTTCTGAGGAATTGTCATTATTTGCAACCAAACTTTTCTTCTTATTATATTTCTTGTATTTGTACTTCTTTTCATCATCAGAGTTCTTGTCCTTTTTCTGATGGGGACACTTAGATGAAAAATGACCTATCTTACCACAGTTAAAGCATTTGAAGCGTAACTTCCCTTGATATTTTCCTGACCCTTTCTCTAACCTTCTCACAAATTTTTCCTCAATATCATCTAATTTTGAATCAGTATTCTTGTCTGCTTTAAAAGATGCTTCTCTAGTATTGGATTTATCTTTGTTAATTATCATTTCATATGCAGTTAGAGTTTCTAGAAGTTGATCAATGGACAGAGTTTTAATATCATTTAATTCTTCTATTGCAGAGACTTTTGGATTAAACTTATTAGGCAGAGATCTTAAAATCTTCTGAACTAAGAGTGAGTCATCAAACTTCTCACTAAGACCCTTCATGGAATTTACAAGTTCTTCAACTCTTAAAAAAATGCTTGCTAATTGTTTCATCTTCATTCATTTTTAGTTGTTCAAATTTCAATCTGTATGTTTGAAGTTTGGCATCTTTTACTTTCTCATTTCCTTCATAACTGCTAATAATTTTATCCCACATTGCTTTGGCAATATCAATATGCATCACCTTTACAAACTCAGCTTCAACAAGTCCATTCAAGATAGCATTCATCCCCTTAGCATTATAACTAAACTCTAACTTATCATCCTTGGAGGCTAGCACAAAAGGCTTTGTATATCCAGTCTCTACTACATCCCAAACATCATCACCCAAGGCCATTAAGTATGTTCTCATTCTAATCTTCCAGAAGGAAAAAATTGTTCCATCAAATAGAGGAGGCTTAGAGGCTAAATTACCTTCATGACTTGTCATGTTTAAGCTTACAGATCTACCTTTGAATAAAAAGGAACCAGCTCTGATACCAATTGTTGAAATTACTAAGACAACTGAGAGGGGGGGGTGAATCAGTTGTAATTGAGCTTAAACAATTTTAAGTCTATTAAAACATTATTAATATTTCTTCAAGTGA
>JZKD02S0130633.1:275253-293761 GCA_000966675.3 Picea glauca
TTCTCTAGCACCCACTAGAAGGAAGCACCAACTCCCTTAATGTTCCAACACCAACTGGATGGAAGCACCAACTTCTAGTTACACAGGCTCCAACCTGTATAATAGAGAACACTTTCTCTCCCTTGCACCACCCTGCCACCCTAGTTTCTTCAGATGCAACCAGATGGAAGCTACAACTCCCTATGTTCAAGATCTCACTTGAACTTCTGAGGACATCAGTCCTCCCAAGCACCTCCCAACCTCCCTAGAATATTTATGAATAAATAAACAGTGAACTATGCAGATAAATCAATTCTTACCAATCTTTCTTTGTTCTATAAATCTGGTCTTCTACTAACTGTTCTGCTATTCTTCTCTTCCTTTGTCTGTTCAGTAGGTCTTATCTACATGAACTTGTTCTGTCATTCTGATCTACTTCTTCTACTCTTCATCATCTATTACTCTTCTCTAAGTTTCATCTCACACTATGCATATTTTCAATCTCACACAACACATTCTATGATTTTTCCTTTCTTACAGATTCATTCATTTTTCATACAGAACGACCAACTGCACACAGTCTGTCTCATTTTCTTTTATACACCAATCCACCATGGTTTCACTTTGCATTTCCTTAGACAAAAGAGAGACAATTGTCCAAGTAACTGAAATGCCAAATGATTGGCAATCATGAGTCTGTTTCGCTAACATATTCGTAATTGAGGAGTTAACTGTGAGAGAGAATAGTAACCCTCTAATCTTTGTTCAAATTCACCTGCATCGTTGGATTGGCTTCATGAGATCTTGCATTCATTTTGGAATTTCTGTGGACAAGCTTAGCACCTCTAGCTTCTACCTCCATCTTCCATCGATGTGATCAATGGCTATGACCACATGCATATGCATAAAGCGCTTTCGTGATTTCTCATTTCGTGATTTTCAACACTATGCTCCGTTGACCCCAAGTCAGCAAAATTTTAGTCGCTTGCCACATGTACTATGATTCCATGGTCCAGATCTAATATTGATTCAACGGCTATGCTTGAATCGTGATTTCACATATCGCAATTTCAGCATTCTTTTTGCATTGTTTTCTTTGCCTCTCCATGTCGTGATTTGCGAAACTTAGATATGGAGTTAGATCAATGGTTTAGATATGATATTGATCTGACGGCTCATATTAAATCAGGATTTCGCATATCGCAATATCGAGATTCCTGTTGTTAATAATATTTGACATCTCCAACTCTCGATCCCCGAAACTTCGACATGGACTGGAATCAACGGTCCAGATTCCACCTTGATCTGACGGCTCAGATTAAATCATGATTTCACATATCGCGATATCAGGATTCCTGTTGTTAATAATCTTTGACATCTCCAACTCTCGATCCCCAAAACTATGACATGGACTGGAATCAACGGTACAGATTCCACCTTGATCTAACGGCTCAGATTAAATCACGATTTCATATATTGCAATATCGGGATTCCTATTGTTAATAATCTTTGACATCTCCAACTCTGGATCCCTGAAACTCCAACATGAACTAGAATCAAGAGTCCAGATTCAACCTTGATCTGACGGATCAGATTAAATCGCGATTTCGCATATCCCAATTTTGAGAGGTTAGGGAACCCTGTTCCTTTGACTCTCCAGTCAGTGAAATGACGATCTATCCCCGCGTGTCCTACCCGTAAATGGACAGTCCTCCTTCTTTCGAAATTTTGTACGCCTGCTTCTTCTTGTTATACTTTAAAAGGCATGTAGGTTCTCCTTGATCCAACAATGGTCGGGTCCTATGATTGGATCTAACATCTGATATCTTTCCTTCTCTTCAACGCTCTTCTTGTCTATATTCAGATCTGACAACCCTCGTTCTTTCGAGAATTTTGAATGGGATCCAACAATCAGAAATGCCTCCCAAACTTTACGAGCCTTCGATCATTCGATCAATGTTGTGTTGCCTTCGATCAATCGATCTTCCTAAACTTATCTTTTGTTTGCCTGTCTATTACAAATTTCGTGTACTCATGCCATCTTCATTGTTGTACTTGCCATCAATGAAAAGCATTCGCTGTCTGTTAAATATTCTCCATTCGTTGTCTGTTAAATATTTTCCAACATGGAAATCCCCTAACATGATATAGGGGGAGTCATGGCCCTCCCCCAACATGGTCAAGGGGGTGCCACCCCTCATAAATGCTCAAAATAGGTTTAATTTTCCAAGGAAAATGTGTGTTTTGACCTAGAAATTAGAGGCTTCTTCCTCCCATATGACTTAGGGTTCATGGAAAATTGTTTCCATGATGTCAAGGGGTGGAAATACCTCACAAAGTGAATGTGACACTTGGGAAGGTGCATACGACACTTGCGAAAATGCATGCGATTCTTACCAAGGTGCATGCATCACTTTGCGACACTTTGGGTGAGATACCTAGGTGTGCAATTTTGGTGTGTAATAACACTGGACTGGTATGGGCCGGAACGAGTGTGAATTAGAAAAAATCACTATTGTTTATTTCAAAGTATGTGAATTTGCAAAAAAATAGAAATATCAGAGAGAAATATCCCCAAATTAGTGGGAAAATTCGAGTTTGAAATAATTCAGAATTATCTGAGAAATTAATGGATTTGATTTGCAGAGTTGCAGAGCCAACTTTTAAAATGAAGGTCTAGAAAATTCATATTTTAATGGCCATTTTAGTGTAGGGAATATCTCAAAGAATCGACAACTAAGATCGTGTTCGATATTGAGATCAATGAGCCATATTTTTTCTTGAAAATTTTGAAAATCGTAATGTTTTCAAAGTTTAACAAAGTTACCATATCAATGGATAAGATTCATTTTGGTGGTTTGGAAATGGGGAAGACAAATGGTCCATGATAATTTTGTACCATTTGGAAGTCGGAGGAAATCAGTGGTCGATATCCGTTTGCATGAAATATTGACGACCTAGAAATCTCCAATCATCTATGATGGATGGTCAGGGTTGAACATTTTTGGCAAAGTGTTGTAGTTCATCAAGAGACATCTATGATCACCAACAACCGATGGTCAAGGATTGGATAGTTTTGGAAAAGTGTTGAAGTTCTTCAAGAGACATCGTTGATCGACGACAGACGATGGTCGAGTATCAACAAGTTTGGAGAAGTTTCAAAGTTTGATCAAGAGACATCTAGGATCATCGATGGTTGATGATCGGGCATCGAAAAAATTAGTGTGATGTTCATATTCTTCCTAGATAAATTGTCGATGGTCGATGAATAAAATAGGGTGATGATGTGTCATTCCATGTCATCATCCATGTGTCATTCCATGTTATCCCAATTAATGCCTTAGTATGATGTGTCATGCCAGGCCATCATTCATGTCTCCGGCCACATCAACATAGTTTCCACATTAATAGAGAGGGTTGATTACCACTGTTTGAGGTTCGACGAGATTTGTGAACAATCTTGGTTTTTTGGGGAAGATCGTCGATGGTTGATGTTCAGGGATCGACGAGATTTGTGGGCAACTTTTGGTTTATGAAGAAAAACGATTGATGGCCTATGGTTTGTGATAGAGCATCGAGGAGATTAGTGGGAAGGTTTGGTTTGCAAAGTAAATCACCGATCTTTGATCGTTGATCGATGATAGAAATAATATCAATGGTCTAGAATGCTTCCTATTTGAGATCGACAGTGTGGATCGCACTTAGGAAGACTAGAGACATTTTCGTATTTTGGCCATAATTAGAGAATATTAAGTTGGATTGAGATGAAACTTATGGTTTTTGTCCGCAGATAGGAGATCTACAAGATTTCCATAAAGGGCCATTGTCCAATTCCACTTGGATTTGTCATAAAATGTAAAATAGTGGTTTTTAAAGATCTAGGTCAAGATCATAGACATAGGTCAAGATTAAGATGAAACTATTGTAGAAAGTCTAGAAAGAGGACACACAAATAATCGATGAAGGAAATAATTAAATCCTAATGGGATTGGAACGGGGATACTGAAATAGGCCAAAATCCACTATTTTGGGCCAGTTTTGGGGGATTTCTGAGATTTTCAGAGAAAAGTGACCTTAGATCACAAAATTGGAAAATTTTATTTCACAAAAAATTTATATACTAATCAATACAAACAAATTTGGCTTATTGAAATTTTTCTAGAAATGCACAAATTGTGAGACAACCAGTTTTGCTAAAAATTTGAAGTCTGTAAAAATGGGTGAAAAATGACAAAGTTGTTGATTCTAGATTATTGTATTTTTTCATTGGTGTATCAGATTAAAAATATGAGAGTTGATATAAATTTATTTTCAATATTATTAACTATATATCATATAAATTGTTCTCTAGTTATTGATATATTTTCTTCTGCAACTGACAAAAGTTGGCACTTCAATAAAATTGCACCAGTGGAGAAAATGCACAAAAAGGGTGAAAGCGGATTTTTCAGGAAGCCATAACTTTCATATCAGACATCAAAATGAGGCATGAGTATATTCATTGGAAATATGATATAGAGGAGAATAGCATTACATTTTTTAAATTGGAGACTGATGATATATTTTTTCATGAATGGAGCAGAAAAAAGGACGTATATCATTGTTTTGAAAAATTTCTATAATATGCATAATTCTAACAAAAATGGTTACCCATTTTGTAGAATTAGGGAGTATAACCATAACCATTCAAGATAATAATGTATATTCAGGAAATGGAGGAAGGATAGGGAGCCTTCAGTCACGATAAAGAATCCAAAGGTCAAAATACCAATGTTGGTAATACAAAGACAGAATCAAATGGGCACATGAGCAAAGGGGAACACGAAAACTTGATAGAGAATGAGAGAATACTGAAAATAGAAGTGTAGAGTTACAAATCAAATAATTATAGGGTGATTAGAGAACAAAATCAGATAAATTCTCAAGTGATGCAAATCCTAAATCAGTTACATAGGAAAGCAAGGAATCGATCAAACTCAAGAAAGGAGGAAGAAGGAAGATATCATGAAATACGAGATAAATACAAAAGGGATGGTCATTCAAGAAGTGCCAGTAGAAATCACAGAAATCACTAAGATCCTTACTTAGAAAGGAAATTTTATGCATATGAAGACTCCATAAACAGTCCAGAAGTGTCTGATCTTGTTAGACACCAAAGAAGAAGATAATAATTAGATAGTTTGCAAGGAGAGATGAGAAAGATTAAGCCACCATAATTTGATGGTGAAAGATAAAGGGAAGATGATGTTGAAGCATGGATTCTTAGTCTCAGTAAGTATTTTTAGTTTCACAACTACACATCCAACCTAGAAGCCATAATTTCCACATACCATTTGCATGGAAAATATGATATGTTGTGGGATCAACTAAAGCAAGTTGAGAACATTAATGAGAGCATGATCACTTAGAAGTAGTTTAAGTGATATTTTCATAACAAGTACCTTTCAGAGCATTTATATGACAAGAAAATGCAAGAGTTATTTGAAATCATATTAGGAAACATGACCATAGTAGAATATGAGAGGAAGTTCTTTGGATTGCTAAAGTATGTAGGATTTATTAAGGATGGAAAAGTGAAGATACAAAGGTTTTTAACTAGACTTCCATCCTTTTATAAGAAAAATACTCAGTATGATGAGCCTAGAACTTTCACAGAGACCATCAGGAAAGATAAGTACCTATATGAGGAAGGAAAGGGCAAAGAATCCATGCCTGATTATAGGAGGAAGGAGAAATATGATTAGAGGAGGAAGGGATTCAAACCTGCTTTCAACATAAACAACCCTAATAAAAATCAACAAGATCAGTCTACTAAAGATGAATCCAAGAAAGAATATTCCTTGGGGAAAAGAGGAAGAACACCAATCCAATGTTGGGGGAACAAATAAAATAACCTATACAAGTATTTCCCTCATAGAGTAGATAAAGTGAAGACCATGCACAACATCCAAGAGGCTACAACAATAGAGGACATGGGAAGAATATATGCATCCTTATAAGATTGACAAGCATAGTACCGATACAATATGATTGAAGTGGAAGGTAAGATCATTAATCAAACTATTGTTATTTTAATTTATTAAGGAGAAAGTCATTGTTACACTGATCCTAAAATAGTGGATAGATTACATTTGGAGAAAAGTAGGATTGAAAGGTCAAGTTTGGTTCAGCTAGCCACTGGAACCAAAAGAAGGATGAATGAGGTTGTCAGAGGTTGTCCAATAAATATGAATGGAGTGAGTACTAATGCTGATATGAATATAATACTGTTAGGATATTATGATATCCTAATTGGAATGGATTGGTTGGAAAAACACCATGATGTCCTAGATTGTCTTAACAATACATTGACATGTCTTGATTAAGAAGGAAACTAGAGCACTGTGAAAGTAATTCCAAGACCCATATCCATAAGGAAGATTCCATCCTTACAACTGAAGATATGTTTTAGGAAAGGATGTCAATTGTATGCATCTCATGTGGAATATATAGAAAATACAAAAGGGCCAAGCCTTGAAGGTTTTCCAGTATTGCAAGATTTTGAAGATGTATTCCAAGAAATACCAGGATTTCCACCAAAGAGGGAAATGAATTTATCTATTTATTTAATATCAGGATCTTCCCCAGTATCAAAAAAACCTTACAAAATGATTACACCTTAATTGAAATAATTACAAATTCATTTGGAAGAATTCTTGAAGAAAGGGTACATACACCCAAGTGTTTCACCTTCTGGAGAACCAATATTCTTTGTCAAAAAGAAGGATGGAACATTGAGGATGTGTATATACTTTAGACAGTTGAATAAATACATTGTGAAGAACATATACCCTCTACCCAAAACTGATGATCTCTTTGATCATCTAAGAGGAGAAAAGATATTTTCAAAGATAGACTTGAGATCCAGATACCACCAGGTAAGAGTCAAGGAAGAAGACATCAACAAGATAGCCTTTAGAACTAGGTATGGAAATTATGAATTTGTAGTGGTTCCCTTTGGACTAACCAATGCACTAGTTGTATTTATGTTCTTAATGAATGGCATATTGAAAAATTATCTGGATAAGTTTTTCATTGTGTTATTGGATGACATACTTATTTATTCTAAGTTTGGGGAAGAGCATGAACATCACTTGAGGTTGGTATTGAAAGTGTTGAGGGAACATAAAATTTATGCCAAGCTTAGTAAGTGTTATTTTTACCAAGAAAAAATCCATTATTTAGGGAATATTATTTTAGAAGAAGGTATAATAGTAGATCCAGAGAATATTGAAGCCATTAGAGGATGGCCAACACCCAAGACTGTTTCAGAAATAATATATTTTATGGGATTAGCCAGATACTACAAGAGGTTTATAATAGGGTTCTCTAATATTGATCATCCCATCACTTCTTTACAAAAGAAGGGAATCACATTTGAAGGGACAACAAAGTGTGAAAATAATTTTAATTTGTTAAAAGAATTAATTACTAGTGCACCTATTTTAAATATTGTTGACTCAAATGAGAATTGTGTGGTATGTATAGATGCATGTAAGGAACAAATTGGTGGAGTCCTCACTCAAAATGGGCATTCCATTAGTTATGGGTCTAGAAATATTAAAGAAGATAAGAGGAATTATGGCACACATGATTTGGAGCTTACTTCCATATTTCATGCATCGAAGATGTAGAGGCATTATCTCATGGGAAAAATATTTGAATTAAGGACATACCATAATGGCCTAAAATATCTCTTTGTATAACCAAATTTGAATGTTAGGAAAACAAGATGGATGGAATTTTTAAGTGAGTATGACTTTGATATCAAGCATATCAAAGGAAAATAAAACAAAGTTGTTGATGCACTCAGTAGAAGAGTACATATCATGCATGCTACAACTGTTAGTATGTGTCAGTCATATTTAAAGAGTAGAATTTTAGATGTCACTATTACAGATCCACATTTCATATATGTAAAATAAATTTTACAGCAGGAAAATATACATTAGAAAATTAAAGAGTATGATATTAAAGAAGATGGATTACTTATGCATAATAATATAGTTTATGTTCTTAGTTCCAGAGAACTTAGGAATTTGGTGTTAAAGGGAATGAATAATGTTCCATATGTTAGACATCCTGGTTACCAGAAAACAATTGTAACAGTGAGAAGCCAATTCTTTTGGCCATGAATGAAGAGGGATGTTGTTGATTACATTTTCAGATGTATGGAATGTCAGAGAGTAAAATATGAGCATAGACACTTAGCGGGTTTGCTTCATCCATTTCAAATTCTAGAGAAGAAATGGGAAGTGGAAACCATTGATTTTATAACTAAATTATTCAGGACAACAAGGAAACATGATTGCATAATGGTATTTGTGGATAAATTGATAAAGGCTAATCATTTTGTTCCTCTTAAGGTGACTCATAAAACAACCAATATTGCAGAAATTTACATGAGGGAAATTGGTAGGTTGCATGGGATACCTAAGGTAATTGTTTTAGACATAGACACAAAGTTTACTTCAAATTTAGGGAGGGGTTTATTTAAAGGATTTGGTACAAATCTAAATTTTAGCACAACATACCATCCACATTCAGTTGGGAAGATAGAGAGAGTCAACCAAGTAATTGAATACATGATGAGAATGTATGTGATGGATAAACCATCTAACTGGGAAGATTACTTGCATTTGGTTTCGTTTACCTATAATAATGGGTATCAAGATTTGTTGAATATGAGCCCATTTGGAAATTTGTATGGTATAAAATGCAATACTCCACTGAGTTAGGACAACCCAATAGACATAGTATTACTTAGGTGAGAATTTCTCAAGGATATAGAAGATCAGATGGTTAAAATTCAATAGAATTTGAAGGCAACACTAGATAGACAAACAAGTTATGAAGATAAGAGAAAAACAACTAGAGTGTTTAAAGTGGGAGAACATGTGATTTTAAAAGTGAATCCCAAGAAGATCTCATTGAAATTGGGAAGTTGTACAAAGCTAGCAGCCAGACTCTGTGGTCCATTTGAGATCTTAGATAAAATAGGGCCAGTTGCATACATGCTTGCATTTCCTACTTCCATAAATGTGCATAATATAGTTCATGTCTCTTTCCTGAAAAAATATGTACATGATCCTAACCATGTTATTGATTGAAATCTGATTTAGGTGGAGCCAGAAGGATAATTTTAGATCCAACTGATGCACATATTGGATAGAAAAGTCAAAATTCTTTGGAATCAAGTTATAGAGTTGTTAAAATTCCAGTGGACCTATGACAGTCCTAAAGATGCTACTTGGGAGCATGAGGATTCCATGCAAGCAGAGTACTCATGATTTTTTGAATAAATTTTGAAATTTTGATTTATGTTTTGTATATGCACTGAGGACTGTGCCAAAATAAGTGGGAGGGGAATGTAATACCCTAGTTTTGAATCCCCATATTAAATAATGTATTTTATTTATTTGATGAAAGTTCAGAGTGCCAAAAAAATTAAAGAGGCCGAGGTGTCTAAGAAATGTAAGGTTTTGTTCATTATTAATAATAAAATAAATTGTTGGATTCCAGAAGAACAAGGACAATATTTATAGGGGGATATGATTCCACAAGAGAGGGTGTTAAGGGGATAAGTATTTTATTATAATTTATTTACCCATAATTTCTTTAATTGAGAGAAGTGGTGACATGAGCTTCTTGGGGGGAAGGCCATGTGGTTCTTGATTTCCATGTAAATATATAAAACCATCTTGTGGGATATTTGGGGGTTATTCTCCATTCACACATTCACTCTTTCACCCATTCATCATTCCTCATTCATTTTGATGTTGGTTTGGGAAAGAAAACTAATTGTTGGAGAGGATCCATTGTTTTGTAGGATGTAGTAATTGTTGGTGCATGCCATCCATCATTTGGTGCATGTGTTCCTGATATGCATTAACATGTACTAAATTTTATTCACAACAACAAATCCTGAGAGTCGCAACATGGATATTCTTGACCAGATGCACTAGAGCCCTGGAAGGAGGTAGACAACTCGAGGGACTACATGGCAGAAAAGGGGGTCCATTCTCTTGGGTTGTGCAAGCTAGAGAGAAGAGAGTTGGTGTACTTTGGATTTTTGTGTGTTGAGAAACTTGTGAGAGCTTGAGTGTTGACCAGTTTGGGAAGTTGAGTGACACCCTAGAACCATCCCTATGGATTCATAATCCTGGTTTAGGGGTGACATTGATGTTGATACTTGGAACATCATTTTCTATGGTTGGGTGCAACTTCCCTGGTTTGCAGTCAGTTGGTGAATCATTTTTCTAAATACAAGTGCTCTCTATCATGTGTTTCTATGCTTGCATATTTTATTTTCATTGTGTATTAATCAATGTCTCTGAGATGTGTATCTTTATTTTGCCTACTTGCTGGTTATTACTTTGCATGGAATGTTTAAACATTATTTTATGTTGTAGCATAAATCTTGATTATTGCATGTGTTGTTATGGTGTTGTTTCATGCTTCTTTATTAATTAAATGGTTTCATATTTCAAACTCAGTTTAGAAGTGATTTTTTGGAGTATCTTGTCTAGCCTATGGGTGGTTGGGTACGTTACAAGTGGCATGATATGATGAATAATGATATTATCATATTATTTAAGAACACTATACATCCATGAAAATATATCTTGAAAATCTTTGAAAATTTTGATGTATTGCTCAACTTCATCCTTCATACAAGTGTTACCAAAATTTTAGAAATTTAGCCTCTCTTGGGTTCCAATATTATTTTTTTGGGTACTTGGGCCTTCCTAAGTGAAGTTTATTCACTTTTTTTATCCTTTCATGCTTGATCATATTTGGTAAAAAGAGACTCGAGGGGAAATGTACTTTTTAAATGTGCTCTATAATTTGACTTGTTATAATATCCACGTTTTTATGAGATAACATTATTTTCATCCCTTTGGTTCATTATATTTGTTACCATAAGGAATTTAGCAATGCGTTATTCATGTTCAAAAACTTATCACAAGTATTTATTATCTGTTACTAAAGGATGAAAAATCATTATGACTCAAAATGAATCATTGACTATCGATGCATCTAGATTGAATGGTGAATTTGAAACTATAAGTGAATCATCCTTCTGGTTCCTTTATCTTGGTATAGACATTATGTTAAAAGAATTAAAATTTTGAATAAGGTCTCAGATTATTCTTGCATACACCTTCAATTTTTTCTTCTTGATATTATATCTTTTTCGAACATGATTAACCATTATCTCATAATCTCCCATCACTACAAGATTAGTGATTTCCATATGGTGAACAAGTGTCAATGCATGTACCAATGCTTCATATTATTATTCATTGTTTGTACATTGAAACTATAATTTAAATGCATGAGGATACAATCCTCCTTCAGGGATTTTAAACACCACACTTGCTTTGAATTCAAATTTAGAAGAGGCACCACAATGCAGGAGCATATTTCCACCTCAGCATGCACCAAAAATTCAGAACATCAACGCACATTCAAGAAGGGGGAGAGGCCCCAAACCTCTCATTTTTTAACCCAATTTAAAATTTCAATTGCATTTAAATGTATTAAATGTTTGGAGGCTTGAGGAAAGTTGATTTATGGCCTTTGTACAGACTAGATGTAATTGCCTTTATTAAGGCTCGAGCAAATCCTAAGCATCGCCTTAGATATGAGATGCACATGTTTATTCAATGTAATAAGCCTCAGTAGATAGGCATTGTAATGGTGATTGGACACCACTAGTGTATTTTGGAGGGAAAGCTCATTGATTTCCCTCATGTATAAATGAATGTAATATACACCTTGTAGAGGCTGCTAAAGTTCGATTGTAAATCATTGCAAGCCAAGGAGAGAGGAGAAGAGAGTTGGGACTCTGTTGCAGTATAGCCTACACATATTGTAATCAAGAATTTATATATTAATAGAAATAGGCAGTTTTTCCTGCATCTCATTCTTTGTTTTTATATGAGTTTTGTGCTTGCTTCTGAATGTGCTTTTACTGTGTTTATGTGAATATTGTAGATGTATGAATAGGTTTAAATATAATGGAAGACAATAGAAATTTCTATATTTGTGAGTTTTCTGAGAGTTATGGGTTCTTTAGGCTAGTGCAAGGAGTGCATGCCAAAGCGTTGAAGCCTCTGTAGCTAGCACAAGGAGTGAGCATCTAAATTCTATTCCTAGTTCAAAAGAAAATGTGACATGTGGGCACACCAAAACGATTTCAAAATCATAAGGAGCATCATAGTTATTGAATACTATGGAGGAAATCCTATGCAAATAAAGCATAGCCAGAGTTACTGAATACTCTATAAGCTCAGCAAGGAGTTCTTTGAGATGGTGCAAGGAGTGCATAGAGCCAACACCTTTCTGAAGGGTTGGAGAGATTGAGGAGAACTAGAGTTTCTGAACAATCTAGAGGAGATATTTGCAAGTGTGCATTGATTAGATGTAGGAATGCATCAATGATCCTGAAGAGTTTAGGACTCTAGAAAATACATGTGAAAGGTGTGCACCAAGAAAACACTTAGATTGATGTTGAGAAGGTCTTTAGGGAGACAAGCGCAAGGAATGAGCTAGAGGTAAAGTATTTAAGACTTTATAGAGCTTAGGAGGAGTATTGCAGTTGTGCACTGAAACTCTGCAAGTTGTGTAGAGGCCAAGTACCTTTACAGGTTCATATTCTGAAGAAAGCATAAGGGATGCATGCAGGGGTGAAACATCAAGTTCATAATCTTTGAAGGAAGAGCATGGCATGCTAGGAGGGCACCAGAAGTTTTCTGGCAAGGCATAAGGATTGAACCCTTCAAGGTTTGAGCAAGTTTAAGCTAGGGAGAAATAACACTTTCAATAGTGCAGTCAGAAACTAATTCATTTGGACTTGTAGAATAAAGTTCAAAGGGATAAGCCCCTTTGAGATTTAAATCATTCAAGCTCAGGAGGGATATCATTTCCCAGAAGTGCAAGTGAGGGACCCAAGTTATCGGGCCCATGGGAGATAATAAAAGGTCCCAACCTTTGACAAATTATTAAATAAATCCTTTATTCTGAAGGAAAATGCATAGTGCAGCAGGAGAAGCTATAGGCATCGTTGTATCGGTCCCTAGAAGATGGACCATTGAATATTATGTCTAGACATCAGGAGGAGTGCATAAGGTGGAAGACAGATCCCAACCATAGGATATGAGTGCAGAGGACCAACATCCATTGGATATAGGTAAGTGCATGAGACTTAATCCCTTTAAGTTCATAAGAGAGTGGACTAGCCAAAGTCCCGAAGTCTTGAAGTGGATCGGGACCATCCATCGTCATGAACGACAGGTAGCGAAAGATCTGAAACTCAGGAGCCATACCATTTCAACATATTTCAGATGAGGAGCAAGAAAAAATATCGAAGCTCAAGGAGTCGAAGAAGATCTTGGTTGTTGATCACCAGGAGTACCTAGCAGTAGATTGAGTCGTTCACAGGTTCATTATTTGGGACAAGGAGGAGTAGGTTGCATCAACATCGCTCGAAGGATGAAATGTCAATAGTCATGGATCTGTCATGGACACACATCGATAGATATTCCTATTCATAGGTCTAATAATATGAGAGAAAATAGGAGAAGAGAGATTTGACTGAGGTCATTCGAAGCCCAGAGGTCAGAATAACACCCTAATCATCGATTTGAAGAGGGGCAAGTTGAGCAATCCTTTGAGTTCGGGGTTGTGTCACTTTGAGAGAGTGGAGAAGCATCAGGTGCCAATAGTCCCAAAATACGAAGGCTTAGTGCCTTTTGCGTTTATCCCTGGGTCACATCCCATGGTCCCATAAGGAAAGGGGCCTAGTGAAAGGAGCTATCACCTGTTGTCTTTCAAAATTTAAAAAGGAACAAGGGCTTAGTAAGAGCCCATGGGTTTCATAGAACCTACACCTTAGGAGGAAAAGGGCATGTGTAAGACTAAATTAGGGCTCAACATAAGCCCTAAGAGTCAATTTGACTCTAGTTCTTGAACGATCCTAGACCGAGAGGTTGAGAAGACCCTGAGAGAAGTAGGGGGTTTGCATCAAATGGTATCAGAGCCAAGAGTTGTGCTCTGAGTGAAATTTTTCTTGCAAGTATGAAACAGATAGTTAACAGGAAAGTGGGTTATAAGAGAAATATGGAGGTTCTCTCAGTTTTAGAGTAGATAGAAGACAACCAGGTGGGCTAAGCCAGAAGAACCAGTCATGTTCTTTGAGGCAGAGAAGGTGAATATGGCTACTGAAGGCCATGGGAGAGGTCAAAGAAAAGACTGTCAATAGGTGGATAAAGAGATCAAGGAGGTGAGAGAAGAGATCAAAAGGATAATGTTTAATATGTAGTAGGAGGCACAAGGAATATGGAAGTATGAGTGGCCCTTGAGGAGGAGATAAAGGTGGCCTATCCTGTAGTTGTTGGCCAGGAGGAAACAATAGGTACCGAGTAGGTGGTTGAGGCAGGTTGAGAACCTCACTGACATAGAGGAGATGATTTTCAAGCCAGAAGTTGGAGAGAACCTAAGTGATGAGGAGGAGGAAAGATCAATTATAGATCTCATGAGCTTCCAAGAGGGCATAAGTGAAAATTCAAATTTCCAATTGGGAAAAGAACAAAGATCCGTTGAAGATCTTATAAACTACTATGAGGGTAGAGGAGAAATCAAAAATTTCCAAGTGGATAAAATGAGACTATCTGAGATGCTTAGCAGCTCAGAGGTGAGCTCATATTAGAAATGTATGATGACAAAGGAGGATCAGAGGAGAATTTTGATCATTGGGGGAATCATAATATTCCTTCCAATTAGCTCAGTAGAGGCCAGTTCATAAATTTCAGGTGCAACAAAAGAGGAAAGAAAACCAGTTGTGACTATCATAGAGGATAAGGAGTAGATAATGAAGTCTTCCCAAGTGATGGAAGAGGAGCATTCAGATAAGATTCTCACCCAATGGGAGAAAGAGTTAGAGATGATAGAAGATTTTTTGAACAATCCAGAACCAAAAGGAGACTGCCAGGAGGTAGTCGTGCCAGATGAAGAAGAATTATTGTAGGAGGAACAGTTGGATGAAGCTTGACTTGTGTCAGCACAAGAAGAGATAGAGTCATTGACATAAGTTAAACTATCAGAGGAGACATCTAGGCAACAATTTAGTGAGGAGGATATAGAACTTGAACCTACAGTAGAGTGGCAAGCCAATGCCATAGGAATTGAAAGCAACATTGGATATCAATATGATCATCCCTTTGATGTGTTTAGGGAGGTGAAACATAGAATACTTCCAAGGAGGAGCCAGCTCATGGACCAGCTGGACAGGGTGGTAGATGAAATAAGGAGGACGATGTTGAAATCAATAGAGGAAATTGTTAGTAGGAGAAGGATGAATAGAGGAGGACCTGCAGGAGCAGCAGGGAAGAAGCAACAATAACAAAAAAGAAGACGAGAAGGTGGACAAATCCAAATTCAAGTTTGGGATCCAAGAGGATTTCAACAGTAGAGCATAGGAGCTCAGGAGAAGGAGCTCATGATTTTCCCAGCAGTGGAGTATGATTCAGGAGCATATTTCCACCTCATCATGCACAAAAAATTCATCACATTAGTGTGCATTCAAGAAGGAGGAGAGTTGCCAACCCTCTCATTTTTTAACCCAATTTAAATTTTCGATTGCGTTTAAATGTATTAAATGTTTGGAGGCTTGAGGAAAGTTGAGTTGTGGCCTTTGTATAGGCTAGATGTAATTTCCTTTATTAAGGATCAAGTTGGACAGATCATGAGCATCACCTTAGATATGATATGTACATGTTTATTCAATGTAATAAGCCTCAGTAGATAGGCGTTGCAATGTTGATTGGACACCACTAGTGTAGTTTGGAGGGAAAGTTTGGAGGGAAATCTTGTTGAGCTCCCTCATGTATAAATGAATGTAATATACACCCAATAGAGGCTACTAAAGTTTGATTGTAAATCCTTTCAAGCCAAGCAGAGAGGAGAAGAGAGCCGAGACTCTGTTGCAGTACAACCTACACATATTGTAATCAAGCATTTAGATATTAATACAAACAATAAGTTTTTCCTATATCTGATTATATGTTTTTATATGAGCTTTGTTCTTTCTTCTTAATGTTCTTTTACTGTGTTTATCTGAATGCTCTAGATGTATGAATAGGTTTAAATCTACAGGAAGAATATATACTTCTCTATCTTTGCGAGTTTCTTGAGAGTTATGGGTTCTTTAGGCTAGTGCAAGGAGTGCACGACGGAGTGTTGAAGCCTCTATAGCCAGCAAAAGGAGTGTGCATATGAATTATATTTCTAGTTCAAAATAGAATGTGTCAGGTGGGCACACTAGAACGATTTCAAACTCAGAAGGATCCTCAGAGTTACTAAATACTCTAGAGGAAAACCTGTGTAGAGGAAGCACAACTAGAGTTACTGAATACTTTGTATGCTCAACAAGGAGTGCTTTGAGCTGGTGCAAGGAGTGCCTAGAGTCAACATATTTTTGAAGGGTTGGAGATATTGAGGAGAAACAGAGCTACTAAACACTCTGGAGGAGATCTCTACAAGTGTGCATTGAGTAGATGAAAGAATGCATCAACGAGCCTGGAAAGTTTACGAATCCAGAAAATACCTATGCAAGGTGTGCATCAGGCCAAAACTTAGACTGATGTTGATAATGTATTTAGGGAGACAAGCAAAAGGAGTGTGCCAAAGGTAAAGTATTTCATACTTTACAAATATCAAGAGGAGTAGTGAAATTGTGCACCAAAACTCTACAAGGTGTGCAGAAGCCAAGGACCTTTACAGGTTCATATTCTAAAGAAAGTGCAAGGGATGCACATAGGGATGAAATTTTGGGTTCATAAGCTTAGGAGGAAGAGCATGGAGTTCTAGGAGGGCACCAAAAGTTTTCTAGAAAGGAAGAAGGCCTAAACCCTTTGAGGTTCAAGTGAGTTTAAGCCGAGGAGAAATAACACTTTCAACAATAGACAAAAGCCAAGTCATTTGGACTTGTAGAGGAAATTTCAAATGGTTGAGCCCCTTTGAGTTTTAAATAATTCAATCTCAAGAGGGACAACATTTCCCAGAAGTGCAAGTCAGGGACCCAATTTATTCGGCCCGCAGGAGACAATCAAAGGCCGCGACCTTTGAGAAATTATTAAATAAATCCTTCATTATGAAGGAAAACACATAGTGTAGCAGGAGATGCTACATGCGCCATTGTATCGGCCGCTAGAAGAAATCTGGACCATTGAATCTTATGTTTAGACATCAAGAGAAGAGTGCATGGAGGAAGACGTATCCCAACCATAAGATATAAGAATAGAGGACTAACAATCGTTGGATCTAGTTAAGTGCATGTGACTTAATCCCCTTAATTGCATAAGAGAGAGGACTAGCCGAAGTCTGAAATTTTCGAAGTGGATCGGGATCATCCATCGTCAAGAAGTACAGGTGGAAAAAGATATGAAACTTCGGATTCATACCACTTTGGGAGATTTCAGAAGAGGAGAAAGAAAAACCATCGAAGCTTAGGGAGATGAAGAATATCCTAGTTTTTGATCACCAGGATTATGTGGCAACAGATTGATCCCTTCGTTGGTTCATTATTCAGGACAAGGAGGATTAGGTAGCGTCAAGAGCGCTCCAAGGCCCGAAGTTTGAAACACCATCAACAGTCAACCTGTTGTGGACACGCATCGAGATATCTACCCGTTCAAAGGTATAACACTCTGGGAGACAAGAGGAGAAGAGAGAGTGGACCGAGGTCATCCCAAGCTTGGAGGCCAGAATCACACCTTGACCGTCGATTTGGAGAGGAGCACATGGAGCGATCCTGTGAGTTAGGGGTTGTGTCACATTGAGAGTGTGGAGAAGCATCAAGTGCCAATAGTCCCAAAGGCTGAAGGCTTACTACCTTTTGAGTTTATTCGTGGGTCATAGCCCATGGTCCCATAAGGAAAGTGGCCTAGTGAAAGGATCCAGGGCCTGTTGTGTTTCAAAATTTAAAAAGGAACAAGGGCTCAACAGGAGCTCGTGGGTTTCATAGAACCTACACCTTAGGAGGAAAGGGGCCTATGTAATACTAAATTGGTGCTCAAAAGAATCCCTAAGAGTCATTTTGACTCTATTTCTTGAATGAGCCTAGGTCGGGAGGTCGATCAGACCCTGGGAGAGGTAGGGGGTTTTCATCACACCATCAATTTCATTTTTTCAAAATCCTTTAAATCGAGAAGTGATATTTTTTTAACCTCTACATATTCTTTACTCAAACTAGAATAATTCACAAGACCAGAATCAATGTGACTCTCAAATTTCCACCATTTGTTTCTTCTTAAAAGAAACAAGGCTCATTTTATCACAAAGTAATTTGGTAAGGCCACCTTCTTTATTTGGTGTTGGAAATATGGCTACAACAGAGATGACGCAGATGATCAAGGTTGTCATTGATGGCAATCGATTTTTTATGAAGAACAGATGCTGAAACACGACTGCTGCAACACGAATGCTG
>JZKD02S0130633.1:352109-363754 GCA_000966675.3 Picea glauca
GGAATGGAGTATCAAAGTATAGATGCATGTCCTAATGATCATATTATATTTATGGACAACATGCATCAAAAACAAATTACCAGTATGTGGTATCAGTAGATATCGAACCGATCAAGTAACGAAAATGGCGCCTCGAAAGGTTCTTTGAAATATTCCCATAATTCCACATTTGAAACAACTGTTCAGGTGCCAAAGAATAGAACAATATGTGTATTACCATGCACAAAAGAGAATTGAAGATGGCGTTCTTCGAATGCCTGTATATGGTTATGCATTTAAGGAAATTTCTGCAAAATGGCCAAAATTTACAGATGAACCTCGTAATGTTAGGATTTAATTAACAACTAGAAATGTTAATCCATTTGGAGAGATTTGGTCTATTTACTCAATGTGGCCTATTTTTTTTATGAACAATAACATTCCTCCTTGGATGTCAATAAAGAGGGAGCACATAATGTTGACAATGATTGTTCCAAGTATTTGTCTACATTAATTTTTCAAATGTAAATTTTTTATTTTTCTCTTTTTTTATACAATATCTTTTATTTATTTATTTACGTATGTATACATACCATGGTACTAATTTCGTGTAATTAAAAAAAATTAAGTACCAATTTAAAGATATGAATGTGTATATCAAGCCTCTTATCGACGAGCTACTAAATTTATGGGAGGGAATCACTATGTATGACATTTGTAAACCAATTGGGTAGAAGAGATTTCAATGTCGTGGAATACTTTTATGGACAATTCATGATGCCCCGAGACTAACACATTTTTGTGGTATGTAACATTTCATATTGCATGCTAGAATAGTATATAATTAATTGAATATATTATGCATGTTGTTTAAATAATCCTTTCGTATATTAATAATTCACATTAATGCATCTATTGCAGGTATTCAAACAAAGGGTAAATTTGCATGTCCAGTTTATGGTCCTAAGATGAAATCTCGTCGATAATTTTTTTTAGGAAAGGAGGTCTTTGATGAGTATAGAAGCTTCCTCTCTAAGAACCATAAGTATCGTACTACTGAAAAATATCTTTTCAATGGGAAACAAGAGACTGGACCAAAACCAAAAAATAATGACATCTCGCCTATGTAAGTTGGAATATGACAGAAATAATCCTCGAGGTACGCATAATTTTTTTATATGTATCGTAAATGGAATCATGTTTCGAAATTTTATTTTAATTATTCAATTTATTTTACCACATTTGATAAATAGTGTTCTAATTTTGTTTATGCTTCATCAATGTCGTCGTCGTGAAGGTAGTAATAATGGGATTCCACGAGGAATGAACTTTTATCCCACTAAATTCATGAGGTTTCCTTACTATGAGGAGATAAAAATAGTTCATTTGTTTGATATAATTCATATCGGAAAGAATGTGACATAAACATTATGGTGAATCATAGATGGTAGGAGGGATAAATAAAAAATTGTCAAATTTTGTAATGAAATTCAAGAAGCCAATCATGAAATTCAAAGTGTGATCCAATCAAATAGCGATGGAGACCAAAATAACCTTCCATGGTTATTAACAGAGCATCAAAGCAATGGTGTAAAAGAGGTCATTCAAAGAATTAAATTTCCCATAGGTTTTTTTTCAAACATAAAGAATATCTTAACGAAGAAAGGTGAATTTGGTGGGGTAAAAGAACATGATTGGAATACCTTCATTAAGGTAATTATTAATTTTAGTATTCATATTTATATATTGGTCATATACATTTTTTGTGATTTTTTTTTTCTAGTTTTGAAACAAGTAAAGATTCATTTTTATTGTTACAATATGTTCTACCTCTATCTCTCCCAAATGAATTTAAAAACAACATCAAACAAGTTATATATGTTCTTGTAAAATACATGAGGTAAGTAGCTGCAATATATATGCAAGAAAAAAAATCAAATTTTTGTTGTACTTAATGACATGTGTTTTAGTTGTAATGTAATATGTATTATGTTTTGTTGAAACATGTTATTTTCTTGCGTCATGATCTGTATATGGTTTTCATTGAAAGAAATCCATGAAGATGATATAAAGTATTGGAAGAGAGAAATTACTCGGCTAATGTGTGAAATGCAGAAGTATCTACCTCTAGCATTTTTCAATGCACAAGAACACTACCTCATATACCAAGTTGAAGAGATTGAAATGTGTGGACCTGTACACAAAAGGTCAATGTGGATGGTGGAGAGGCACTTGAAATCATTTAAGGCTTTGGTTAGACAAAGAGAACGTCCTTAAGGTTCTATGGTGGAGGGATATATGGTATATGAATCCATGGTTTATATTATTTAGTATCTTCCTAAATTAGCAGTGTAAGCTATTCATGTAGTGGAATACATTTGAGATGTGAACTCCATCAAAATATTTGAAGGGGAGCAATTGTTGGGGAAAGGTACAATGAAGAAAGTGATCGGATGGAGGTTTAACTCCAACATTGTGGTTCTAACTTCGAAACTAGGCCAGGCATGCATGGGAAAGTGAGGCCTTAGGTAACTTCAGACAGTGAGTCATAGTAGGGGTGAGTAGGGGGAAGACTTATATCAGGGAGATGCGAAGGTCTATAGTAAACATCAGATTTCCAACAGACTGTAGAAGAAGGCATCCAAACACAAGATCTTCTTGTGCTCAAACACAGAAAATCGAAGAATACAATAATGCATAAATAAATCCTTTATCATGACATAATAACAATGATCCGCACGAATCATTCGTTCATGAAATCTCCTAGCATGAGACGAAAATTTAGATGGATTAATAGGACTGTCTGTTATAAAATAAGAAATCTCATATACAGATGCATGACCAAAAAGCTAGAATGTCTGTTAAAACTTTACAATCGGGAGTGCTGCTCTACCATTGATCCCTACAAAATACAAGAATGAGTTTATATACTCAGGAAAATTCACCTCCAAGAGGCATGACCAGTCACCTAAGGCTTGGTGTCCCTTCAGTCAAACTCGTACTGATATCTTTCTTTAAATGCCACCTTAACTATGCATGGCTCCTGTAAGGAGGGTAGCTGAGCCATGAAGTGCTCAGCTAGCGTGCGCAGACTTCTCTGTCGAGTTGAGGACTTCGACATGGCTTCCTTGAGAAAATCGACACACAGGACCTCTGTGAGAAGGCGGCTCACCAAACCCTCCATTCCCCTTACTTTAATGAACAAAAGGAGGTTTCAACCACCTGCTCTTGCCTTCATTTACTTCAATGCTAGAAACAGTATTAAGATCGGGTCTGATGGTGCCCGGAGATCGCAATGATCCCCTCTGCAACTGAACTCAGTGCCTTTGGCCTTCTTTATGTAGCTCCTTCCTCTCCCCAAGTGACCATGGGTTGTGACCATTTGCTTATTTCCAATGTGCTTTCGGCGTTCGCGAATGGAAAGGAACTATTCCTAAAATTTGAAATCGCAATGAGCGAAACGTCGAGATGTCCCAATTTGTTGCCAGGTGTTCCCTTTAGATGGATGGCTGAAAATGCTTTGTGATGTCGCGGGCCCCAGTTTCAGTGTTTTCAACGCTATCGGGGTTCGGGGTTTCACGATGTTTGAAGACATAAAACCTTCATCCCATGAACTCCCAAATGCCGAAATTGCACGGATGCATGCCGCGTGTCCTTAAGATGACTGACCGAGGTAGCATTCTCCTCTTAATAGGGGATCGCGCTCATTCTCAGGCTCGCTTGATGTGACCTGGTACTAGGACCGTGGGCCGGGCTTTGAAGGGCACTTATCGGTGTTTCAGGGTTCGGGGTTTCGAAAGGCGAAGAAACAGGGATTTTTACCCCTTGAACTCTCGAATGCCGATATGCCAGTGTGACTAGATCCTGCGCCACGTGTCACTGGATCGGACAACCCAGATTCAGCCTTGAAATATAGGAGTTTTCCTTGGTGCTATATGTCGGGTAACTTGATAGCCCCGAGACCTCGATGACCATTGATCTACTTCATGGATGGATCTCGGTTGTCGACAACAAAACCTTGCCCGCTCATTTGACTCGTAACTAGAAAGGAGATCCTTCCGCTACTGTGCTTGGGTGTTTCTCGGTCATTCTGCAGAACTGGGTAATTTTGTGCCTAAGACAAAAATAATCACTAACATTAGGCTCCATGGGGGATAGAGTTGTCCCTGTGATGCTATAAGAACTCATTCTACAACTTCAGTGCCTTGCTGTTGGGCTATGGAGTCAGGCTCAAAACACCGCGCTGCTGAAAATACAGGCCGAAAAATAAAAACAAAAAAAACTAAATGTTCACGCTTACAGGAGCTTATTTATGTACAGTCCTAATGCTAATAAAACACTTTACATGGGCTAGGTGAAAGAAAACTTCCACCATAGCCATTCAAGTAGCTTCCTGGATAGAAGCTCCTTCCTTCTATCGATGATCATCAGCGGATGGTGTAACTGTGACAGTAGAGCGGTTACACTCTTCAACTCCTCCTTAAAGGCTGGAGTTGAGATGAAATAGGGTGGCTCCAAGGCATAGGGGAAATGCCACTCCATGTACTTGTAGACAGGGTCATAGAATGAGTGGCAAATTCTAGAAAATGGGTGACAGACACCTTCCTCTACTATGCAGTTGTTCACCTATGGCTGAATATCTCTGATAAGCACAGGTTGATGGTGGACAACTAACGTAGTCTTGTTTCTCTTGGGCGGTGGCTGCTCGTTGACTGGCTCTGGACAGGAAATATTCTGCTCCTCTGGTTCGGTCTCCCCCAAGTCCGATTCGTATTCATCATAAATAGGGACCATGGTGTGGTTTTGTTTGTTGAATGGCTCTTCAGTATCTCTATAGTGATCAAAAGTAGGATAAGCTTGCTGCTCATCATCACTATAATATATATCAAAAAGGGGTTTTCCTTCATTGATATGATCCTCCTCCAAAACAGTGATCCCGTAAAAAATTTATGTTTCAGGGACAGCGGGACCTACTGCTTTTGGTTTCTCATACATAATCCTTTTCTCTTTAATCCTAGGTAAAAATATATCGTGAGAAACCCCCTGGGGTAAAAGAGAAGAAACCTCTTCCACAACTAACCCCTCTTTTAAAAAGAGAGGGTCTTCGTCATCATGAGAAGAGATGATAGGAACATCTGCTTCCACCCGATGCCCAGGTAAACCATCTACTATAGACCACATCTACTCTATAAACTCATAATTTTCACAAGAGGCATGTTGATCGTTATGAACATCTAAAAGAGCAGGTGCATCTGAAATAATGTCATATGCTTCTGTTCCAGGGCTGACACAATTAATATCATTCAACACCTCTATTTTTTCATGGCAAATGATTTCCTCCACAGTAAAGGCTTTATCATGGACATGGTCTTTAGGGCCAACAGAGGCTTCATGAAGAGAAGAAAAATCCTCACAATAGTTTTCAAACAAGCAATCAGCTGGATAGTAGTCTTTACAAAATGAATTGAAAGCTGTATGAAAACCTATTAAAGAGCGGATGCTTGCAACGGGAAGAGACCGACACCATTCAAGAGTATCTCCCTTCAATGAATACCTGAAGAGCTTAATCCAGACATCCTCATGCGTGATATTGTGTTGGTGAATAGCCTCATGGAAGTCCAGTAAATGCTCAGCTAGTTCCTCCCAACTTGTTTCATGAAATTCAGGGAGGAAATCTTCCCATTGGTCTCTATCAGGAAGTGCATTAGGAAACCCAACTATCTGGGAAAAGTCACAGAAATCAAACCTTTGAGCCATAATTTTCTCCATATTGAAACAATGGAGTCGCCAATCGATCATCGAATCATGGAGTCTCCAATTGAAAGATGCACAACTTCAAATATGCATGGTGCTTATTCACCATCAAAGGCCAGATCTTAACGTTGTCATTACCCCAGGAAGCTTCTCAGACTGAGAAAGTAGCTGCTGAAACCTTCTCAAGAAAGCTCCTTAGGGTCAGCTTTCAGGTGTGCTAACAGTAGTCACAGCTAAAACAGTGATGTGGAAACAATGGAGTCACCACAGTGGAGTTGTCAGGTGCAAAGTAGCAATCTTTAAGGGCTCTGATGTCTGATGCACCTTCAGAATCAGAGGCTCAATGTCGTTCTACCCAGGGAAAATATCCAACTTCGTCCCCAGAAATGGCGATAGAAATGTTAGCGTCAGAAGTCACTCCTGGATTTCTTACGGGAGCAGAGCCTAACGCCCATCAGTTTATGTCACAGTTTGTTTAATGGGGTGATCGGATGGAGGTTTAACTCCAACGATGTGGTTCTAACTTCGAAACTAGGCCAGGCATGCATGGGCAAGTGAGGTCTTAGGTAACTTCAGACAGTGAGTTGTAGTAGGGGTGAGTAGGGGGAAGACTTATATCAGGGAGATGCGAAGGTCTGTAGTAAACATCAGATTTCCAACAGACTATAGAAGAAGGCATCCAAACACAAGATCTTCTTGCACTCAAACACAGAAAATCAGAGAATACAATAATGCATAAATAAATACTTTATCATGACATAATTGCAATGATCCACATGAATCATTCATTCACGAACTCTCCTAGCATGAGACAAAAATTTAGATGGATTAAGAAGACTGTCTGTTATAAAATAAGAAATCTCATATACAGATGTATGACCAGAAAGCTAGAATGTCTGCTAAAACTTTACAATCGGGAGTTCTGCTCTACCATCGATCCCTACAAAATAAAAATACTGAGTCTATATACTAAGGAAAATTCACCTCCCAGAGGTATGCCCAGTCACCTATGGCTTGGTGTCCCTTCAGTCAAACTCGTACTGATATCTTTCTTTAAATGCCACCTTAACTACGCATGGCTTCTGTAAGGAGGTAGCTGAGCCATGAAGTGCTTGGCTAGTATGCCCAGACTTCTCTATCAAGTCGAGGACTTCGACACGGCTTCGTTGAGAAAATCAACACACAGGACCTCTGTGAGCAAGTGGCTCGGCAGACCCTCCATTCCCCTTAGTTTAATGAATGAAAGGAGGTTTCAACCACCCGCTATTGCCTTCATTTACTTCAAGGCTAGAAACTATATTAATATCGGGTCCGATGGCACCTGGAGATCGCGATGATCCCCTATGCAACTGAACGCGATTCCTTTGGCCTTCTTTATGCAGCTCCTTCCTCTCCCCAAGTGACCATGGGCTGTGACCATGTGCTTATTCCCAACGCGCTTTTGGCGTTCGTGAATGGAAAGGAACTATTCCTGAAATTTGAAATCATGAGGAGAGAAACGCCGAGATGGCCCAATTTGCTGCCAGGTGTTCCCTTTAGATGGATGGCTGAAAATGATTCATGATGTCGCAGGCCCCAGTTTTGATGTTTTCGGTGCTGTTGGGGTTTGGGATTTTGCGATGTTTGAAGACATAAAACCTTCACCCCATGAACTCCCAAATGCCGAAATGGCACAGATGCGCACCGCGTGTCCTTAAGATGACCGGACGAGGTAGAATTCTCCGCTTAACAGGGGACCGCGCTCGTTCTCAGGCTCGCTTGATGTGACCTGGTACTAGGACCGTGGGTCGGGCTTTGAAGGGCACTTATCGGTGTTTCGGGGTTTAGGGTTTTGAAAGGCGAAGAAATGAGGAATTTTACCCCTTGAACTCCCGAATGTCAACATGCCAGTGTGACTGGATCCAACGCCACGCGTCACCAGATTGGATGACCCAGATTCAGCCTTGAAATATAGGAGCTTTCCTTGGTGCTATATGTCGGGTAACTTGATAGCCCCGAGACCCCGATGACTGTTGATCTGCTTCATGGATGGATCTTGGCTGTCGACAGCAAAACCTTGCCTGCTCATTTGACTCGTAATCGGAAAGGAGATCCTTCCGCTACTGCACTTGGGTGTTTCCCAGTCATTCTACAGACCTGGGTACTTTTGTGCCTAAGACAAAAATAATCGCTAACACAATGGTCATAAATTTTTCATCAAATAGTTGGATGAAACTAGAAAATCTTCTGATAGTGGGATAACTGCAGTATTCCAAGTCACTGATGTTTCCTCTAAGAGTGACAGACATCCTCAAGAATATGAATATAGATACTATGGGTTTTTGAATGATATAATTGAGTGTGACTTTAATTCCTTCAAATTAGTTTTGTTCTATGTCAAATGTTATAGGTTACGAATGCATGAACATGATGAGGAAATAATTGTTATTCAACATGCCAATGGTTTTCAAATGATTAAAACAAAAAATTTTAAAAAGAAAATGACCTCTATGTTTTTCCAGGTCAATGTGAACAAGTCTTTTACTCAAAGGTTCCAGGTAAGAGAAATTGGTCATTTGTTGTTAGATATGATCCAAGGGGAAGGCCAATAAAGTATACTATAGATGAAGAATATGATATTGAATAAGAAGATGATGTAGAGCTAGAGTAGGAAGAATATGGGTTGAAAAATGAAATAGATGGAGAAGATGAACTAGGTGTAGGATACAATGTGCCAGTTCTTGATGATGATATCGATGGAGATATGCTCAAAAATGACATTGATGATGATGATGATATCATCAATCCTTTCAACATTGTTTCTGAACTAGATGTTGATACATATGTCGAGTAGGATGATCAAGAAGAAGATACAAAAGAAGGATGATACAATTGTTGCGTTGGATGAGGTATGTAACTGGATATTTTAATTTGTATGTATTATTCTCTTTAAATAACTTTTTATGTGGGTTAATTACATGTTTTTCAGTTTTATTTCATTTTGTTTTGGTAGTTTCTATGCATGATTACTATGTTGTTTTTGTTTATTTTTATTTTATAGATTGGGTATTGGGGAATTGAGAGTGATGTGAGGGGGGGAGAGGCCCTATGAGCTTCCACCTTCACGTGGTTGGCCTTGTTTAGTGGAGCATAAATTATTCTCGGAACCAAGAGAAGTTCATTCATTCATCTTTATACTCAAAGATCACTCACAGACCCACTCTATATATTGACCCATGATATTTTTTATTTAAATAATTATTGTGTACTAATATTCTTTATGGAGAAAAAGAGTACTTAGATGAGAGAAAAAAATGAAGCCAAAAAATAACTAATATTAAAGATTGTTCGATTAATCAAGTACTTCTTTATCGACATTATTTCATTCCCTTGTAGTAATAGATGCGAAGACATCATGCGTCTCAATCGTATTTTAAAGGAAACAACCAAAAGACATTGTACTAGGGATAGAGTAGATGGGAAATAATAACTTGTGAATGGGGCCAACTTTGAAATTATTTCAAAATGTTTTTGTATGCACTAAAATTTGACATGCATAGACTGTTTGCATGCCTTGGCAATATGGAATGGTTTCTAGACTCAAATATTAATCACACACACACACTATATATCAACCCATCTCTTCCTCGTTTATTTTTAATTTTCTGGGTCGAATTTTAAAGGAAAAATATACTAAAAGACATTGTACTAGGGATAGAGTACATGATGGGAAACAATGACCTGTGAATGGGGCCAATGTTGAATTGTTTTCAAAATGTTTCTTTATGCACTGAAATTTGACATGGATAGATTTTTTTTATGCCTTGATGATATGGGAGGGTTTCTAGACTCAAATATCACTCACACACCCACTCTTTATATTCATCATACGTGTCGTTCAAAACCAACATCATGCCAATTAGGCCCATGATTTTGGTCATGCAGAGAAGAAGGAGATAGATGAGATTTCATATTTAAATAATGATTTTGTACTAATATTATTTATGGAGAAAAAGGCTACTTAGATGAGATAAAAAAACAAAGACAAGAAATAACTGATATTGAAGCTTGTGCAATTAATAAATTGCTTCTTTATTGATGTTATTTCATTCCCTTGTAGTACTATATGTGGGGACGTCATGTGTCTCAATCATATTTTAAGGGAAACAACTAAAATACATTATACTAGGGATAGAGTACATGATGGGAAACAATAACCAGTGAATGGGACCAACATTGAAATTCTTTCAAAAATTGTATGTATGCACTAAAATTCGACGTGGATAGACTGTTCACATGGCTTGAAAATATGGAAGGGTTTCCAGAAACAAATATTACTCACACAACCACTCTATATATTGACAGATCTCATCCTCATTTTGTTTTAATTTTCTCGGTTGAATTTTAAAGGAAACAACTATTAAAAGACATTGTACTAGCGATAGAGTACATGATGGGTAACAATGACCTATGAATGGGGCCAATGTTGAAATGTTTTCAAAATGTTTCTGTATTCCCCTAAATTTGACATGGATATATTTTTTGTATGCCTTGACGATATGGGAGGGTTTCTAGACTCAATATCACTCACACACCCACTCTTTAAATTCATCGTTTGTGTCATTCAAAACCAACGTCATGCCAATTAGGCCCATGGTTTTGTACTAATATGGGAAAAAGACAATAGATGAGATTTCGTATTTAAATAAATATTTTGTACTGATATTCTTTATGGAGAAAAGAGTACTTAGATGAGAGAAAAAAACAAATACAAGAAATAATTGATATTGAAGCTTGTGTGATTAATCAAGTACTTCTTTATCGATGTTATTGCATTCCCTTGCAGTACTAGATGCAGAGACATCATGTGTCTCGATTGTATTTTAAAGGAAACAACTAAAATAAATTGTACTAGGGATAGAGTACATGATGGAAACAGTAACCTATGAATGGGGCCAATGTTGAAATTCTTTCAAAATGTTTATGTATTCACTGAAATTTGACATGGATAGACTGTTCGCATTCACTGACAATATGGAAGGGTTTCCAGACTCAAATATTACTCACACACCCACTCTATATATTGATCCATATTGTCCTCTTTTCGTTTTAATTTTCTCAGTCGAATTTTAAAGGAAAAAACTATTAAAAGACATTGTACTAGGGATAAAGTACATGATGGGCAACAATGACCTGTGAATGGGGCCAACATTGAAAGTTTTTCAAAAAAAAATTGTATGCACCAAAATTTGACATGGATAGACTATTTGTATGCCTTGACAAAATGGTATGGTTTCCAGACTCAAATATCACTCACGCACCCACTCTTTATATTCATCATTTGTGTCATTGAAAACCAACATTATGGAAATTAGGCCCATGATTTTGGTCATGATGATATGGGAGGGTTTCCAGACTCAAAGATCACTCACACACCCACTCTTTATATTCAAATTAGACTCAAATATTACTCATAAGGGTCATTTATTGAGGTTACAAGGGTTACGCCTTAAGAGGGGTTAGGGAGTAGGTGTGTATGGTTATAGGGGTTAATATTGGTGGGGGTCATAAGACCTAAGTATTACAAGGGGAAAATATTATAATTGTGAGGTTGCATAGAGTTTTATATTGTGTAGTGGTTAGAATTTAGGGGTTAAGGGTTATTTTTTATGTTTTTTAGGGTAGACATTATGAATTATAGGGTTTAAATTGAAGATAAACATTGTACAAGTTATGTAGGCTAGGATTTAGGGGTTATATGGTTTAAGGATTATCATGATTTTTGAGTTAAATGTTATATGTTTCAAGGGTTATAAGTGATTAGTAGGGTTGATAAATGTTAATGTTTGGAGGAATTAGGAGTTATGAGATAGGGTTTAGGTGTTATAGTGCTTAAGGGTTTAGATGGGTTATTGATTAAGGGTAATAGGGTT
>JZKD02S0130634.1:0-16134 GCA_000966675.3 Picea glauca
CTTTTTCAAAAAAAGTAACAAAAGAGAGACTTGAATTCAAGACCTCTTACTTAATAAGGCAAGTTTTAACCAAATGGTCTAGCAAAACATATTGTAATGTTCAGAAGGAGGATTGAAGGTGTTTTTGTTGTTGTTGAAGATGGCCTTGGAGAGCGTGCTAAAAAAGAACTCTTTTCATAAGAGAAAAAAAAATTCGCTTCTCGATGACAACAAGGGTTAGATCTCGGTTAGCTTACCTGTAAGATGCACCTTTTCCTATCTGTTTTTGATTTGTCAAGATCGCATAGGGTGCGGGGAAAAGAGAATACGCAGATCTAAAAGAGTAGCAACCCGGAAATAAAAAATACAAACTGAAATAAAATCAAAATAAAACTTTACAGAAATTTAAAAAATGCATATTCAGGCTTTATACTTCTAGATCTGACTGTAATGGTTGTATCTTGGGAAAACATAAACCTTTTCGAGTGAAATGAAAAGTGTTCCTGAAAGAAATGAGTGTTCCAGATGCAATGGAATAGTCCTCTCATCCCAGAAATGTATGGAAATGACTTTATAGATGAGGCAACTTGGCTTCACGATCTCGATCTTCAACAGGAGCAGGTCTTCAAACAAGCTCTGATACCATGTTCGACAACACAGGTATTCCAATAGAGGAAGAACACCTTTAGTAACCACTCACATACCAGATCAAAGATCAACACACCGATGTTTTCACGTGGTAAAACCCTTATGGGGAAACATCCATGGCCCTAGCCAACGCGACCACTTGGAGTAGTTTATTAATGCAAAGAAAAAGATTACAGAGAGAATTTACAAGAGAGTTTCTCACAATTGATCATCGACAAATGACCCTCCATGGTCTTTAAATAGAGATCATGGACGAATCGAGTGTTAAGCCACGAATCAATGGTCGTTGAGATCGAGGAGAGTATGAACCGTCAGATCACTCTATGTCGGGAACATATCGTGACCGTCGGATTTCCTAACTACAAATGCATACTAATGCATACTAAAGAAACACACTAAGAAACACACTTTTACCTAATGACATATTAGACCAAGTAGATCTTAACTATCTCCTAAGTGTCTAAATATCCTAACACTGCCTGCATTACAGCTGGTCTGGATGCTCTCACATATCGTAAGCTACTAATCATTATCCTATATTTCCTCTGGTCTATAGACTTTGAATCATCATCTTTTCTCAACTTGCAACTGGTTTTCATATGAGTGGTAACTAGTTTGCAATCTTCCATTTTGAACTTCTTTATCATTTCTATGATATACTTAGTTTGAGAAATAAAAATTCCTTGGTTGCTTTGACATATCTGAAGACCCAAAAAGAAGGATAGTTCTCCAAGTAATGACTTTTCAAATTCATTCTGCATATATTTTGTAAATGTTTGGCTTAACCTGTCATCAATACTTCCAAAAATAATATCATAAACATAAACTTTAATTAATAAGATACTATCTTGAGTTACCTTGATGTAGATTTTGTTGTATGCACTTCCTTTTCTGAACCCTTCATGCTGTAGATATTTATCCAATCTAGAGTACCATGCTCTAGGATCCCATTTTAGACCATAGAATGCCTTCTTCAATTTACACACATAATCTGCGTTCTCTGACAACTAAAATCCTTCTGGTTTCTCAATGTAGACTTCTTCTTCAAGTTCCCCTTATACTTCTTCTTTATATTTTCCTTCTTCTTCATAAAGTTGTTCCACTAATTCATTTTCTTCTTCCTTTGATTATCGTTCACCTGTATCATCAATTGTGACATTGATGCTTTCCATAACTTTGTTCAATCTCATATTTGTAACACTTGTATGCTTTCCTTGTACTTGAGTAATGAACAAGTACTCCTTTTGTCCACACGAGAGTCAAACCTTCCCATTTTTCCATCTTCTCTTTTGATGTAGCATTTGCTTCCAAATACTCTAAAGTGCTTCACATTTGTTGGTCTTCCTTTCCATAGATCGTAGGGAGTTTTTTCATTGTTGTTTCTGAGAATTACTATGTTTTGAATGTGAATTTTTGTATGTACTGCATGTGTCCAAAAAAATATCTGTCAATTTGGAATCCATTAGCATTGTTCGAGACATTTCCTTTGTAATTAACATCCATTATGATAATGTTCCTTTGTCTCCGAACCACTCTCCGAACCAATCTATGAATCTATGCCCTCATCAATTGTCATATATTTGTCCATACCTGGTAAGTGTTCTTACAAATCCATCTCTTTCCATACTATCCAAGACTCTACTGCACAACTTTCCATAATGCGGACCCATTTATCACTATGTTATCATGAAGTATTCACTACTACAACTAATTAATCTATCAAATTGTACTTCTGCTAACTGACTGCTTTGGATTTGTCTACTCAAACTCTGCAAGCTTCTCGAAGGATGGTTTTTTTTTTCTGTCACAACTATCGCATAGACTCCCCCTGTCTAATATTCATGTTACCTAGGAATATCTAAGTCGGATGGATCAGAACAATTCCTGCTACGATGTGTATCCATCATCTTCTTAATTGGTATATTCATCATCTCTCTGAGCTCTGACTTCTTTCTTTCTGTCTTTGGATTCATCTTTCACTACAATGCCTGAAAGTACAATCTCTTGAACTTGTTCCTTATTTACCTATCCTTATTTTCTTTCAGTTATTTTCTAAACCTTTCTGTATCTGACATCTTTCTTTTTATCTGTAGAATTTTCTTCATCTCGTTTTATTGCCAATCTTGCGATCTATGGGACCTGGTCTTTGTTCATCTATTCTTCGTGTTTTCTTATCCATACTTTCTTATATCTGATATCAATGTTCTCTTTCATGGAAGTATCGATCATGCTTCTACAATCACTAGCTATGTGTCCATAGTTATGACATTTGTAACATTCAATGTTACGTGGGGCCACATAGACATTTCTTGCTTGAACATTTATTTTATAATCCCTTCAATATGCAACCTTATGTCCAGAATTAGTACAATAAAAACAATGACCATAAAAGAAATTTGCATACCTGGGACTAGATGATCTTCTTTGTGGTGTAGTTCTTCTAGATTTCTGCCTTAACTGATCATGATCATGATTGAAACTTCTTTGTGGCTTGAACATGGATGGTCTTCTTGAAGATGCATCTTCAATAGTTTTCTTAGATTCTGGTTGACTATGATTCCTTCTTTTGAGTACTTCTGCATAACTCTTTCTATTTTCTTCATTCTTCTTTTCTAGCAACCTAGAGTGCTTCTCTTCATTCTCTATAATTGACGTGGATGTTTCTATCTCTTCAACATTCTTGTTGAGCTTGATGATTTTACTTCTCAATGTGACAATTTCTTCTTCAAGCTTCTCAACCTCTTCTTATTTCTTTAATATCTGAGACTTCATGACTTCTTCTGTTCTCTTCGCTTCTTCACACTGAATTTTTAATGTGATTATTTCTTCTTCAAGTACATTCTCTTCTTGACCAAAATCTAACTCAAGCTGGTTTAGATCGTTAGTTCTTTCCTTGAGATGATCTGTCAATATCTTCTCTCTCATTTATGTTTCTTCCTTTTGTGCTGCTATGTTGTCTTCCAAATACTATTTTTGATCTTTAATATTTTCTTCAATCTTTCTGGCTTCTTCTAGTTGAGTTCTTAAGTTCTTGATGACCTGTTGGGATTCTTAAAAAATGTGAGCACTTTACTTTTGTTTCATCAATTCCTTCTTGAGTGACTTGTTTTATTCTCTTTCTTTTCTTAGTTCATCTAAAGCACCGATCAATTCTTATTTATAATTGTCTTCCTTTTCAAATAATTTTTCCATCTCATGGCATTCTATTTCAAGATGTCTGCATTTTTCACAATTAAAGAAAAACAACATACCTCTATTGATTATGTACTCTTCATATTCAAAATTTGTTTTACATGGTGAACATATTTCTTCTTGATCTATACCTGCATCTTCTTTGACATTTTCTAAATCTACGATGGATGAAGAATATATATCATGTAACTTATCCCAAATTTCTTTGGATGATGAAAATTTACCAACCTTTTCTCTTACCAGATTAGGTAATCCTTCCTAGATGAAATCCATTGCTATTTTTTAATTCTTCTTCAATTCCTTCTTGGTTGCAGTCTTTTCCCTTTTTGAATTATCATATCCTGTAATGACTCATAGCCAAATATAATACCCATGTGCCTATAAAAATACTTTTTTCCTTCCACTCCACATCTCATACTTCAAACCATTATGACCATTGAACAATAGTACTCCATTCTTAGAATAATCCATGATCTCCTTCCAGTGGTTAAATTGTTTCCTAAAGGAACCTGCTCTGATACCAATTGTTGGATTACTAAGAGGGGGGGTGAATCAGTAATATAGCAATTTAATCATTTTTAACCACAAAATGCAAGTGCTATATCAATGTAGCATTATCATCCAATAGTTGCAGAGTAAATAAACAATGAGAAAATGATCAATCATATACATACACAATACACCAATGTTTTTACATGGAAACCCAAAGCGGGAGAAAACCACATAATGCTTTTTCTTATATGTCTTTAGGAATTACATTCATTGGAAGCACCAACTTCCTTTGTTTTCCAGCTGTAACTGGAAGGAGGCTCCAACTCCCTAGTTTCTCATGCTACAACCTGAGGGAAGCTCCAAATCCCCAATTCTTTGGCTACAACCAGAATGAGGCTACAACCCCCTATGTTCTCTGACTACAATCGGAAGGTGGCTACAACCACCTTTCCTTGCCCCATCCAACAGCTCTGAAATATAAGTAGAATGATGGAACCGCTGTCACACTATCACTGTGAGATATACTAATGTAAACCTGTACCAATCATCCTGCACCAAACAACCTGTAACAACCTGTACCGATAACCTATGCCAACATGTACCATACACCAACCTGTACCATAAACAAGTGCATCAACCATGCACCAAACCTGTACAAATAACTTGTCAGAATAACCTGTTCAAACAACCTATCACAACAAACTTTCTCATCAATCTTATCAACCAAATTAGATCTACTCATCAAGAAAAATCACCAAGACAACTCTCAACCATATGCACAATATCACCAAGATGTGCATCAACCAAGCATAACACAACAACTCATAATCATCACCAAGATCAATATGTGCTTCTAATAATATATCAAGACAAGTATGCTACATCATCCATAAACCATGTGTCAACAATACTACTAACAAGTGCCTCCAAACATGTACCAAGTATATACCAATCGTGCATCAACTATTCATAAAATATGACTCATCAAGATGTACCAACATCATCAACTATACACCTCATGTATGTGTCAACTCATTAACTACTTGTCTCAACCATGTACCCAACATGTAACCCAACCGAAACCCTCATCAATTTCATCATCGAAATCTGATTTGTAACTCTGTAACAGACCTGGTGTATATGATCACATACCTGCAAACCTTCCTTAAATTTAACAACAAGAGACTAGCATTTTCATCAAACTTTACTTTAGTCTCACACAACTAATTTTGGATTAGTCAACAACCCTAACTTGAAATAATCATAACTATGTACCTGTAATGAATAAAGATATGAAAACGGTACACAATGTTCTTTAATGCCTTTTATGCAATTTCTCCATATTTCACTACTTGAACCTCTCAGAAAAGGAGTTATAGCAAAAATGGCATACCTTGTTGAATTATGGCTTATTCTAGAGAGCGAACTTGTAGAGCGTGCCCCGCACAGAATGTTTGTTGTATGAATCTAAAAATGGTACAAAGAATACTATAGACTATACTCTAACCAATACATTTGGTCTTACTGAATTTGGATATGTTATGAATTAGTTATGACGTTTTTACCCGAAACACATGTTTTAGACTAGTTTCAGGACTAACCACAAACCCTATTTTCCACGGTGTGTAACTCCAAAAATACAAGGACCCAGTAGCTAAAATGTTTATCACAACTACTTGGATATGTTTCCCCAATGGCCTCCCAATTTCGTGGTTTGAATCATTCTAGAATATTTTTTATTTAGAAAATGGTGAGATGACCTGTAAATAACATACCTTAGAAAGCATCATCAAAATAATTTATCCTCCCTTGAATTTCGGCCTTCTTTACTTCACCTGATTAAAAATGGCCGCGATGCCCCTGTTATCAAACCTACATCAGAACAACATAACTGTTTATTTTTCATAGCATTAGGTTAAGCATGAAGTCCATTCCATTTTAACAATTAACCATAACCATAAATGTTGCAACAACCAAGATCACATGAAGAAGCACCATGCACAAGAACACAAAATGTATCCTGGGAAACCCTTCTCAATAAGGGAGAAAAAACCAGCCAAATCCTTTGCTATACTCTTTAAGAGAAAGACCTTTCACCACCAAGAATATCCAACACACAAGAGGGTGCACAAAACCCTAGAACTCTAGCGCCTAAGAGAGGTGCACAACTTTTACCAAGAAGTGTACTTGCTGAAATTTCCAAAACTCACAAGTGTGTGTGTGTCTACAATGTAAGATTTCCTCTTACTTATATTAGACTTGTTCTATCAACTAAAGTTTCTATTGGCACAATAGGGCCGACCTCACTTAGATATATTATTTATTTATTATTATAATAATTACTATTACTATTGCTATTACTATTACTATTAATTATCTTTTACAGTTTAGATTTAGACACAAAAGGTAGGGCCGACTTGTACCCTTTACAAAATAACTAGGGCTACAGTTAGGTCTAACTCTTGAACAATATATAGAAAAGGATATGATACACCCACTAGTGCTCATCCACTAGTGGCACATCCATAGGGATGCCATGGACCTGATTCACTACATTAAACAGATGAACCAGGTCTTCACACATTCACCTGTGCTCGTCCACTCTATAGATTTGCTTTCCCACTACCACCTATAGGCGGATCATATGGAGTTTTCTCGTCAACTCTACTACTACTCAGAGGAGGCCATCACATCATTTTCATTTCTGTTCTCATGATGATGTGCCAAGTAATTTTGGGATTTCCCACGTTCACCTTGTGCTTAGCCACATGCACGTCCTAAATCGACAAATCAATCTTACATTGGATAATCATCTGGAGTTCTTCTCACTCACGTCGTGGAGGATGCCATATTTACGTTCCTAACTCTGTCCCAGACAGGAACCATGAACCCTTCATAGGGGATTTCTCTCAGGTTTGTAAGCTAAGACAAAGACTTCACATAGCTGCTATGTTCCACGCCTCACAGTTTTGTAAGCTGCAGGATGTCTCCCATATATGCATTCATCAACACTCTCTCTCAGCTAGGGAGGCATTCTTCATTAAGCCAAGTATCATACCGATGTACTCTGAATTTTGTTTTTGGCTAAGGTCATCCATACTCCCTCTTAAATCGGAAGGAGTTCTTCACCAAGTAAATGTTTGGTGTAGAAGTTTGCAGTCTGCTTAGGTGGAGAAAGGTATTGCAAGTATACAATTGTCTTCTGCATCATATCTCTGACATAAGAAAATTGTATCTCTCTGTGTGACAATCCATTAGGAAGCTTTGGGTTCTTTAAGGATCTTTATATATGGCTCTCTGACATCAACATAGGAACTATCTCATGGTCAAGTAGATCTGTCAGAAGTATGTGAAGCCACATTGCTTCGCACACTTACTACTATATACTTTGTCTTTGGTGCACTTAAGGCTACAGAGTTATGATTCCTCATGCAATAGGAAACCATGGAAGACTTCAAGGTAGAACATCAACCGGAAGGGTTTTTCTAGTTCACTGAATATTTTATCGGTCATCTGTCATACCTTTTGTACCAAGAAGTAATGAATCATACTCAGATTCTTCATCTCAAATTCAGAAATTAAGAATTACTTGTAATAACAACGCTTTCTGAATATGTCATCAGGACCAGGATTTCATCAACAATACTATAATGATATAGGTTTGGGTCTCCAACACTTTTGTTTGAAATCTAGACTTATCAAGAATCCATTTATCTGATATAGTTTCCAACTCATGGATGGAGGTGTAACTAGTTCACTGGATCAGATGTTTCATCATGGACAACTCCCTTTGTTTGTGAGAAACCTATGGATATATATCATGTCTTGATACTTTCATCAGTTGCATGCTTTACCACGGGTTTTTTTTTTTTCCTGGTCCTTGAATAATATCTTATGTACCATCTTAAAGTATATCGATATTCTTCTGTTATGGCTTTTTTCCATACTGATTTTCCTGTAGCTTTTATAAGACAAGGAGTCTTGTCATCAATGAAGTGGCTCATGTTTGAAGGATAGCTTGAAAAAATCTTTTTCTTTCTCGGAATGTGCCTTGAGAGGCTTGTATGTTTCTTTGCCTCTTGCATAGTGAGTCTAGGTAAGCATTTTAATGCCTTGCTGCAATGTTGTTGAACATATCAACTAGAGAAACTATTTGTCTCCCTTTGAACTGTTGAAGAGAGAGAAGATGTTTGTTTTTCGTCAATATTTATTTTGAGATTTGTATCTCTCTTTCAAGAATAATATTTTTTCTTTGTTCTTGTACAAGGAACAATGTTTTGGACTCCCGTACCAGGGATAATGTTCCAAGTTTTGAAATCTCTTTTAGTATCAGGAGTGATATCCTTCTTTTATTTGAAACATGAAATCCACTATAAAAAATTTAGATCAAAAATATTTAACCCATTTTGTAGCAACGTTCTTCTTAGAGAAAATACTTCTCGTTTCTCCTTTCTTCATTTTCTTGAGGTGGATCTGGATCAATGTCGGCAGTGGTGGCATATTGTTTTCCCTTCTTTCTGGTTGGACAATGTTTATAAATATGTCCATACTTGTCACATCTGTAACACTGAACTTTTGAGGCATCTCTTATTTGATATCCTGAATTTGATGGAGACTTTTCTTCTTTAAATGTTTTCATGAAGTTTCTTTTGAATCTTCCTCCTTTCCTGGTATGAAGTGCAAGAGCATGATTTTCTTCTGGGTAATATTCCACTCCTCTATTTCTGAGTCTTAATTCTTCTTGTGTACAATCTATCCATAGTCGCTCAAAGGTTGGTAGGGTTTCTCTTCCACTAATACTCTGAAGGAAAGGATCCCATGATTTTGGAAGATTCTGAAGAGTAGTTAAGACAAGTTCTCTATCATACATGTTTTCTCCAATCGTCTCTAGCTGTTCTTTAACCTATGATAACTTCATGAAGAAAAGTGCAACTGTGTCATCTTTCGTCATCTTAGTACTTTGGATTTTACTTCTCAGAGTGAGATCTTTGAGAGTGTTGTCACTTTCAAACATTTATTTCAATGTTTTATACATATCATAGGTAGTCTTCAGATTTGCAATCCGGGGCAAGAGATGATCTCTTACTGAGTAGATGATTATTTTCCTTGCTATGACATCATCTTCTTTTCTAACTTTCTTCTCTAATTCAGTTGTTGTTTCTAGTAGAGTTTTAGTAGTTTCATCCAAGAGATCTTCTTCTTCAAGGGTGACAAGGAGTTTTGATTTCCAAGGGATGAAGTTGCTTGCTCCATCAAGCCTATCTTCCATTGGAGTTTTGTTCTTCATCTTTTCTTGAATCCTTGTAGATTGGATTATGTTTGGACTTATGACTGCCAATAATCAATTTGATAGTATCACAAAGATTCTTACTGATTTAGAATAATGTTTCTTCAGAAAACCATAAATATTTTGCAGGAATTTTCGGCACCCTAGAAACCCTAGGGCCAAAAATAAAATTTCTTGGAATTGAGTTTTGAGAGCTTTTGGAGATGCCCTGGAAAAGGCCATACTCTTCTATGCTGAAATTAGCCTCAACATCCAAGTTTTCAGGGGCTGAAACACTTCAAGAGAGAGGGTCGTATAGAATTTTCTAGAATCCTGGGAAGGCTGTATGGTTTTGCAGAAGTGGAGGGTTTGTTGATAAGGGATAAGAATTGGTGGATGCTTGTGCAATGGGTTCTTTCAAGACCTATGCTCTGAAAATGTGTTGATTTTTCATAGCATTAGGTTAAGCATGAAGTTCATTCCATTTTAACAATTAACCATAACCATAAATGTTGCAGCAACCAAGATCACATGAAGAAGCACCATGCACAAGAACAAAAAATGTATCTTGGGAAACCCTTCTCAACAAGGTAGAAAAACCTAGCCAAATCCTTTTCTATACTCTTCAATAGTAAGACCTTTCACCACCAAGAATATCCAACACACAAGAGGGTGCACAAAACCCTAGAACTTTAGCGCCCAAGAGAGGTGCACAACTTTTACCAAGAAGTGTACTTGCTGAAATTTCAAAAACTCAAAAGTGTGTGCGTGTCTACAATGAAAGATTTCCTCTTACTTATATTAGACTTGTCCTATCAACTAAAGTGTCTATTGGCACAATAGGGCCAACCTCACTTAGATATATTATTTATTTATTATTATAATAATTAATATTAATATTACTATTAATTGTCTTTTACAGTTTATCTTTAGACACAAAAGGTAGGGCCAACCTGTACCCTTTACACAATAACTAGGGTTATAGCTAGGTCTGACTATTGAACAATATATAACAAAGGATATTATACACCCACTAGTTCTCATCCACTAGGGGCACATCCATAGGAATTCCATGGACCTGATTCACTGCATTACACAGATGAACCAGGTCTTCACACGTTCACCTATGCTCGTCCACATGCATGTCCACTCTACCGATATGCTTTACCACTGCCACCTATAGGAGGATCATCTGAAGTCTTCTCATCAACTCTGCTATTTTTCAAAGGAGGCCATCACATCATCTTCATTTATGTTCTCATGATGATGTGCCCAACACTTTTGGGATTTCCCACGTTCACCTTGTGCTTAGCCACATGCACGTCCTAACTCAACATATCACTCTTACATCGGATAATCATCTGGAGTTCTTCTCACTCACGTCATGGAGGAGGCCATGTTTACATTCCTGACTTTGTCCCAGGAAGGAACCACAAACCCTTCATAGGGGATTTCTCTCAGGTTTATAAGCTGAGAGAAAGACTTCACATAGCTGCTATGTTCCACATCTCACAGGTTTGTAAGCTGGAGGATGTCTCCCATAGTTGCATTCATCAACAATAACTACCCTCAACTAGATCATCCATGCCCGAGTGTTATAACACAGTTGTTACAGAGAAATGGAAAGGAAGTTGACTTTCATTAAATAAGAATTCTCAAATATAGATACATAATCAGAAGAACCAGAGCTTCATTAAAACTTTAAAATACGGGAGCCTAGCTCAACCATCGACCTTAACAAAATATCAAAACTGCCTATATATACTAAAAATGTTGCAACCACCAGGAGTGTGATCAGACAACCGCATTAACATTTTTAGTCAGTGCCTACTCTATCAGATTGTGCAAGCCTCCTCATGTTAGATGCGAGCTAGGCGCAGTTATGTGCTTTATAGGAAAATCTGTCCATAAGGAAGCTTCAGATTGACAATCTTCCTTTACAACCACTCTCTGCATGTTTTCCATTTATGGGGTGAGACAAGGTCTCAACTGTCACCTCACTTTCATGAACTGTCTGCATCAGGATTGAAATGCGTCTTAATGCCAAGGGGGCAACCACATGCTGCTCTCGGATAGGATGCCATATAAACACGTGATTGCGGGGCCGCTCAAAGGTGGTTTGGGTTCACACCGCTTTTGAGGCCGCAATCCACCACCTTTTGCCACACATTACTTTTGTCAAACCACAGCTTCAATTGTGGGACCGCTCAAGAAAATTATCTCTCGAGCACGTCGCGTCCCCGCAATGGACTGTTGCTGTCGATCTTGTGATCTTGGGCGAGGATTTACGATCAGCGGCTCAAATCTTTCCTCTTTAGATCAATGGATCAAATATTCCCGTTCGAATCGATGACCGAGATATTCTTCGGGACTTCGGGCTTCGGCCTTTCTCATGGCGCTATACTTTGTGCAATTTTGAAATCCTAAATACCCGAGGGTTGTTAATCTAGAATGCTCCTGGAATCTCTGTCGCTGACAAAATTCAAACTGTCTGTTAGTATTTTAAGCCTGAAATGAGCTTCTTTGCATGCTACGCTCAGACGCTTCCTGTGTAGACCACGAACTTGGATGAACTGCTGCCCTTGATAACTATATGTGATAACATTTGGCTCCACAGGGGATGGCATGCTCCCTGAGAGCTGCCAAGAACAAGTAGTTCCAGTTTCCTTCTACATTGGGATATGGAGTCATGCTAAAAAAACATCCTACTGAGGATTAAAGGTCGACAATCACACTATCCTAAAAATGAAATCAAAATACATGGGCTCCAGGAGGAGCTTATTTATGTACATTCCTAGACTAACTAATTTTTACAAAGCGCTAGGTGAAAGCAAACTTCCACCATAGCCACCCAGATTGTCTGGTAATATGATCCTTCTCTTTACTGTAGATAATCCAAAAAAGGCTAAGGAAGTATGACAACAAAATGAGGACATGGCTTGGAACACTGACTATACCCCAAATGATGATAAGGTGAATAAATCTGCAGGCTCCAATGCTTTTGGAAAACACAGCTCCATATATAATCCCACAGAGTCACAAAATTTATAATCAGGGGAGCTCAACTGGTAAGAAATTAACTCATGTCCTTTATTGCAGCTCACCCGTCGTGTGATGTTCTTAGAGTGCACAGGTGGGTGGAGAACTGATGCAGGTTGGTTGATACCGAGTGATACCTGCTCAATTACAGGATCTCAACAAGAGATAAATTGCCCACTAAGCTCCTCCTTTACATGTTACTATGTGTTTTCTGCGAGTCTAGGATAGCTTATTTTCACCCAATGATTTTCCTTAATTAATAAAGGAAAAGGCTCTATAGTGTGGTCTTGAAAATATTTCATAACACCATACTCTCCTGTGAGTATTGGTGAAGTAATGCAATTTGAAAATTTCAGAAAATCTGAAATGTATGACTCCATGTATATGGACACATGATCATGAATAATGTGACGGAATCCTGGCTGCTTTAGAAGACCAGGATGCTCCTCTGTAAAATTCTCCCTACTTGCAAATAAATGCCCTCCTTGTTCTTTTGAAACCAACTCTTTATCATCAATAGTTGTTGTCTCTTATTCATAAGAATGGTCACAAGATAAAGGTGTAGCAGGATTTAGAACACCATAACTATGATTAGCCAAGAATATACAGTTATCTATGCAATCAACCACTGCTACATTCTCAAAATGTTATGGAAAATGATCATAAGATTGATATGTGTTCCCGCCCATAGAAAAATATGGAAATGTTGAAGAACCTGATTCCAACTGTGAATCATACCTACTTCCTTGTTGTTGTTCATATTCACTATCTTCTTGCTCAGAATCTGAAACAGATTGACAGTCTTCTTGCTCATGTACATGAAAATTTTTGAGATATGCCTGCCTATGAACCCACTTGCTAGCCCTGATGTTCTCTTCGACCTCTACAACATCTTCAAAATATGTCTTAACGATGAAGATTTCCTTTCTCTCAGGAGAAGGACAAGCTTTGGATGTTGAGCCATGCCATAATACACCATGGAAACAATCTCTGTGGGTCTAATCTCCACAAACATACTATGATAAACACTGTAAAACCTCCTATTTAAGACAACCAAGGCTTCCTCTTCCCCTCTCCTAAAGGCATTAAACTCAAACCAGTATTGATCAAGGGATTTGTTCTCACCCCAACACTTTAAAAAATCATGGCATAGCTCGGTCCACGAACCAATAGAACCGACCTCCAGACATCTAACCACATAGAAACATCTCCAGACGGGGAATGTGAGAAAAACCTCATGAACGATCTCAAACTGATCAATAAAGTTCTCAAAGTCCCCCAAGTGCCTCTCATCTGTAACATGATCCTCCCCAGAAAACCGAGGAAGATACTCAAAGGAATAAGGAGGATAGGGATGCAGGTGATGAGGCATCCTTAGAGGCTTAAACATCCTGACTCTAATATTAGCTTGAAAACTTGTGGGTTGAATATGGGATTCAACAAGAGGATGGGGAGGTTCGACAGAAACAACAGGAGGTAATGAGATATAAGAAGGATGTGAATCATTTTCAACCTCCTCAAGGCTACAAGGGTGATCAATTTCGAGAGGAGATGCAATACAAATCTCATTTTTATGAATAGGCTGAGGTGAAGACACATGATCGACATCTACAACACAAGAAGAGGGCATGTCTTCTTCTTCCAAGGAAGGATGAATGAAGGGAGGCTTATTTTCGTATGAATATACAAAGCAGAGGATAATCCTCTTTATATGCGAAGGGAAAGAGAGAAATGAGTTGATAAAGAAGAACATGATTTCATGAAGAAAAATCATAGACTGATACCTGGTCTTTCCCTTCGGTATGGTCATTTTTCTGTCAACAGGATCCTCCCTAGTGGAGTCTTTGATGGTGGAGTCGCCAGGTGCAAGTTGCAATCTTCAATGGTTCTGATATCTGATGCACCTTCAGAATCATAAGTTCTTTGTTGTTCTCCGAGGGAAGATATCTTCACTTTCATCCTCGACAGCGACGCCATAAATGTTAGCACTAGAAGTCACCCTCTGATTAAGGAGAGGGAAAGTCCAGTACCCATCAGAGTTTATATGTCACAGGTTGGTTTTATACGAGGTCAATGGGCGCAGACTCAAGATAGTATCATTTTAACTCAGAAAACAAGGACTGGCACGCACGAATAAGTGAGGTCTTGATTCAACTTCAGTGATTAAGTTGAGTTTAATTATGAGAAGAGGGAAGACTTAACGAGAAGGATGAACGAGACTACTATGGGCATCAAGCCTTCCAGTAGCTCGAAGAGGAAAAACTCAATACTCAAGAGAAATCTTGAGATCAAGCTTCAGACACTGAAATATGGTGCAAGCAACACAATTAAAACAACATGATGATCAAACCTTTATCACCCTACAACTGCAACAGCTCGAATGGATCTTCCATGCCCGAGCCATCCAATGTAAGAGGGAAAAGACAACACAGGAAACTGATTAAAACTGGCCGTGATGCCACTGTGATCAATCCTACATCACAACAACATAACTACCCTCAATTGGATCATCCATGCCCAAGTGTTCTAACACAGTTGTTACAGAGAAATGGAAAGGAAGCTAACTTTCATTAAAAAATAAGTCTCAAATAAAGATACATAACTAGAAGAACAAGAGTTTCATTAAAAATTTACACTGCGGGAGCCTAGCTCAACCATCGACCTTAACAAATCAAAACTCCCTATATATACTAAAAATGTTGCAACCACCAGGAGTGTGATTGAACCACCGCATTAACGTTTTCAGTCGGCCCCTGCTTTCTCAGATTGTGCATGCCTCCTCATGTCAGATGCGATCTAGGCACAATTATGTGCTTTACAGGAAAATCTGTCCATAAGGAAGCTTCAGATTGACAGTCTGCCTTTACGACCACTCTCTGCATGTTTTCCATTTATGGGGTGAGATGAGGTCTCAATTGCCACCTCACTTTCATGAACTGTCTGCATCAGGATTGAAATGCGTCTTAATGCCAAAAGGGAGGCCACATGCTTCTCTTGGATAGGACGCCATATAAACGCGTGATTGTGGGGCCGCTCAAAGGTGGTTTGGGTTCACACCACTTTTGAGCCCACAATCCACCACCTTTTGCCACATATTACTTTTGTCAAACCACGACTTCAATTACGGGACCGATCAAGAAAATTATCGCTCGAACACGTCGCATCCCCCCAATGGACTGTGGTCGTCGATCTTGTGATCTTGGGCAAGGATTTTGTAATATACCAGATATACCATATATAAAATGTATGTAGAACAAAAATAAAATGCTAGTAATGCCATAATAACAACAATATAACCAGAACATTCACCACAATAACATTGAAATGATATAAGAATAACAACAGAAGTAGCACTTTGAATCTGAAAGCAATGTTCACGGGCCTCTTCGAGGGGGCAACCTCTAGTTGAGTAGATATCTATTACAATAATATCCAAGCTAGGGTTCTCATACCCTCGACTCCTATTTATACTAAAAAGAAGCATCTAGAGGAAGATCCTTCTAGAAGCGAAAGCTTCT
>JZKD02S0130667.1:0-13187 GCA_000966675.3 Picea glauca
AATGGGGTACCCTTCACCCACATCTGTGAATGAAAAAAGGTGTTCACCTTCCTCTGGCTCGTCTGGTTCACCAGGATGGAGCTTGGTGGTAGCAATGGTAGCCTTGGTTATACATCAATGATCCATCTCCCCCTTTCTGGTTTTGACTTAGAGTCAGAATCCGCATCTAATTCAGAGGCTTTCACCTTAGCCACCAGTGACTGCTTTGAGCGAAAATGAACAATGTTATGCCATGGGCTCTTATGGAAGTCGCACCACTTGCCGATATATTTCTTTGTCTTTCTAGTGTCCTTCTTTGCTTGCGGCCTGGAATGGTTTTCTTGAGGCGGTTCGTCTTTGCTCTGTCCTTTATTCTACGGGTTGGGGCCACCCTTTCCTGGCTTTTGTTGTGAGGGGTTCCCAGGCCCAAATTGTCGCATCTTTTGTTTGAGCTTATGCTCGATTTTGACGTCATATCGGTAGGCCGTGCCCAAGCATGCGATGTCCAAAAACTCGATTTAGGCCTGGATGTATCTATGAAGATCGTTGCGATACTTGAGCACCAGATGTCACTCAAAATATTTGATACCTAGCTTGGTGCGCAATGTATGGAAGATATTTGTGAACTCGGGCATTGCTTGGTCTCTTTCTTTCCACAGTGTGGTCCATTTTGTATATAGGTCATCATAACTTCCAACAAGGTAGTATTGTTTCTATAATAACATCCCTAAAGGACTCCCAGGTGACTGCGAATGTAAATAATGAGGGTTCGTCTATTTCCTTATGTTCACAGAAAGTTTCCCACCAATCTTTGACACGGGGAATGGCTTTGAGGAGTGCAACAATAATATTTTCTCTATTCGAGAAGTTATGGACAAAGAAATACCCTTCTAGCAGAGTCAACTAGTTGTCTACAACATTTTCATCTATTTGACCTTTAAATATAGGAATATCAAATTTGATTTGTACCTTGAAGGGGAAAGCGCCTCCGTTTGAGGAAGATGTGTCGCCTGGTTGTAGCCATCGAAGGATTTGTGCAAAACTATCCATCATCTCATTCCTCTGTTGTGTGAGGGATTCCTCGAGCAACATTTTGAAGGGATCCCTTGTCCCATCGTCTTTCTTGTCTCCCACCATGAGAGGTCTCTTAGGCATGCGATAGATTTTTTACTCAAGAAAAACAAGCTCGAGACCCAATTCTTTGTACCCTGACCTTGTTGGGGACATGTATTAAGAACGACAAGGAGTAGACCGCTCTGATACCACTGATTCAAATTTTATGAGCAGAATGAAATGAACACAGATTATTATCAAAATATGCTTAACACAGAATAATAGATATACAGTAAAACTGGTTTCTATTCAATAAGGAAATAAGATGAAACTGTAAAATGAAGTGATAAACAAGCTTGCTAGAATGGTGGAGACTTATCTCTGAGAAGAGATGTGATGACTGCACTCATTCCAAAAGTTGATTACAATGAGGCTCTCAAGGCCTTTTTTACAATAAATAGGAATGTCAAAAAACCTATACATCCAAACACCTAACCCTAGGAGATGAAGCGCCAAAAGTCATGTGGGCCCCGTTTGGGTAAGTTAGTACATCAACTTCCCAGGGTCATAAATTTTGCATACGATATTCATTTTAGGCGCATGATAGCCCATTGGAAAGGTCTATCCAAGGACTATACATGTTTCCCGTGGTGAGCCCTACACATCATGGTTGTTGCAAGCCCTAAAAACATTGTTTAGGGCCTCAAAATGACCCCAGAAGTTAGGGACCCGAAAACTGGAAAAAATTGTCGAACTGGAAAACTACCAAAATGAGCTAGTTGGAATAGGTGGGAGGCCACCAAAATCCATCTGGATCATCAACATTTTCAAATTAATGTATCAACATTTTCATTTCAAATTATCAAAATCATATAAATTAATATCATCAGTTGTGTCAGCCCCCGAGGGCAACTCAATTGACAAGTGTCGTGATATGAAGTGTTATGTTCGATGACATTCCGAGTTCAAATCCCCCTGATTTACCTATGCATGCGGAAGGGGAATACGTATGGAACCTAGAGGTTATAGTGGTAGAGGTTGGAATTGAACCTGTGTCACGTGAGTACGAGACCGCCCAGTTGTCGATTCCGCCAGATACAAAAAAAAATATCATCAGTTTTGTCCCATCAATGTACATTTAATTCATCCATGATATCATATAAACTTGTACATAACCATTCAATCATCATCATTTTAAACTCAATCAAAATAACAAAAAAGTTCATGTTCCATCATTACATTATCAGTCAAATAACTAGGTCATTTGTAAACAAATGGCCTTAAATAATAAGATATAGTATGTCTCAATAACCAAACAAAATGGGGCACTACGTACACCCCATATTCAAGAAAATGTTTCCCAAAGTTATAGAACAAATATGGAAATTGTTGACACATCTCGGCTACATCCTCCCAAGTAGCAGAATTGAGATTATAACTATCCCACTAGACCTTTACCTCATCTACCAAATGACATCGAAGTTGTCAAGTGCGCCAGTTCAAAATGTGGATTGGTTTGGCCATCAGGGCCCCCTCATTCGACATCTACAAATAACTTAGATTAATAACATGTGAAGGAACAAAAATATAATGATGTGATATAGAAACATGAAAGACATAATGCTAACGATCTAATGATGATGGTAATGCAAGACAATAAACAATTGGTCCCTTTCTTTCTAAAACTTCAAAAGGTCCTACATAACGTAGTGACAACTTAGCTCCTTTCTCAAACTTAATCAAGCTCTTTTGCAATCTCAACCATAAGAATACATTATCCCCAACTTCATAATTTCTATCAACTCTATGCGCATCCACATAACTTTTCTATCTAGACTTCTTTTAATATTCTCTTAATCATCTTCATTTGTTACTCCATTTCAGCTTGGATTACTTCTGGTCCAACCATGAATCTATCCTCTAGTCTATCCTGACTAAGAGGTGTTCTACATGGTCTATCATACAAGAATTTGAATGGTGTCATGTTAATCGAACTTTGGTAGCTATTATTATATGCAAATTCAACAAGCGATAAATATTCTTCCCAATGCTTTTGTTAGTCCATCACATACATTTGCAACATGTTTTCAATATTTGATTTGTTCTTTCATTTTGTTGTCAGTCTCTAGGTGGTATTCCTTACTAAAGTTAAGTTGTGCTCCTAATTCTTCTTGAAAACTCATCTAAAATATTCCTGTAAATATTGATCCTCTCTCCGATATTATATTTTTTGGAATTACATGTAACCTTACTTTCTCATTTACAAACACCTTCACATTCTTTAGTGTTTGATAAGTAGTCTTTGTTGGGACAGAATGTGCACTCTTGATCACAATGTCTACTACTACAAATATCAAATCATGTCTCCTTAACATCATATATAATCCAAATATGAAATCGATCAAAATCACCTCTCATTTTGATTCCAATATCGCATGTGGCTACAACAATCCTCAGATGATGATGCTCAACCTTCACTTGTTGAAACAAGACATTTTGCTACAAAATTAACTATGTTCTTTTTCATTACCTTCTAGAAAAATAATGGTTTCAAGTCCACATTCATCTTTTTGATTCATGGGTGAGCCATATACACTACTCTATGAGCTTCTCTTAATAACAAATTGTGAATTTCATCATTCAATGGTACATATATCCTTCTATAAAATCGTAGTAAATCATCATCGTTCAATGCATATCCCTCATACTTCGGAATTATTATTACCTCATTCTCTAACTCTATTTTAACTTATTTGTACCACTCATCTTCTAATTGCAATTTCAAAATATTTTCTCTTGAATTCATCTTTAATGATAAAAGTGAGAAAATGCATGGCCTCTGACTTAAAGCATCCACCACTATGTTCATTGTTCCTTTAACGTGTGATATTTTGAAATCATAATCACTTAGTAATTATAACCATCTTCTCTATCTAGCATTCAAATTTCTTTGCGTAAATAATTTTTGAATTCTACAACGATCTGTTTCTAACTCAAACTTCCTTCCAACTAGATGATGCCTCCAAATTTTTGATGCATGCAATATTGTTGCAAGTTCCAAATTGCACGTCACGTAATTTTCCTCATGAGGTCAAAGTTTTCTTGAAGCGTAGGTAATTACTCTACCTTCTTGCACTAGTAATACACCCAATATCTCCTTGGATGCATCCATGCATACTAGAAAATCTTGTTCCATATCTGGTACTTTCAAAATAGGAGTCATTGTCAACAACTCTAGTTTTTGAAATGCTTCCTCACACCGTTATGTCCATATAAATTTCTTATTTTTCTTTTGTAGTTCTATAGGATTTGCGTCTTTGAAAATCCTTCAACAAACCTTTAATAGTATCCTACCAAACTTATAGAACTACACACTTCATGTACATTAATGGACACTAACCATTCCATGATTGCTTCTATATTTGTCAGGTCTACCGCGATTCCTTCTACTGAGATTGTATGTCCTAAGTAATGGATCTTTGACTCATAAAATGAACATTTAGAAATATTTCCATATAACTTGTTCTCTCTAAGACACTGTAACACTTGTCATAAATGTTCTTCATGCTCTTCTGACATACGCGAATATATCAAAATGTCATCCAAAAATACTTGCATAAACTTATCAAGATACTCTCGAAATACTCCATTCATTAAACTCATGAATACTTGGTGCCTTAATTAATCCAAAAGGTAATACTTTGAACTCATTACCTTCAAATCTTTCTTTGAATGTAGTTTTAGGAATATCTTCCTCCTTTATTCTTTGATGATATAATTTCAATCTTAGATCTATTTTAGAAAATGTTGTCACTCCTTTCATCTAATCAAATAAGTCATCAATTCTAAGTAAGTGATATTGATTTTTTATTGTTGCTTTGTTTAACTGTTGATTGTCGATACAGAGTCTCCATGATCCATCTTTCTTCTTTACAAATATCACCAATGCTCCCCATGGTAATACAGTCGAACGTATAAATCCCTATTGGCCCTTGACCAAGTTGAGATATCCTTGGTCAAGTTTGACCTTTTTTGGGACTTCGAAAACCTGTCAAAGGAGGAGCATAAGACGAAGCAGAGATCACATGATCTCAACCCCTTTTTGGGTCCTTTTTGGGAATTGGGATTATGTAACTGGCATGGGATGTCGACCCATGGGTTTACCTATGTTTAGGCCTATTTTGTAATGTATAAATAGATGTCTAGGCTATGTAAGAGAGAGACAAGATAGACATATTTGTGTGATATTGGGCTAAGTGATAGATCTATGTGATTGAAGGATTGTAAGTGCTCTGTGCATACTGTGTGAGACTTGCAGAGTTATGTGCAAGGAATTGTAAGAAGGCTTGGTGCTGTACCGTAGCTCGAAGAATGAGGATCTAACGGAGAGAACGCAGATCTCCTGTCTTCTGTGGAGTAGGATTTTGATGCTATGTGCCTATAAGAAGCTTGACCAAAAATAATAAAGAAGAAGAGTTGGTGGACGTAGCCCCAAGGTGGGGGTGAACCACGTAAATGTTGTGTTGTCCTGCTTTGTGCGATGTCTTGATATGTTTATGTCTTTACTTGCTAAGTGCTTTGATATAGATAGATAGATCTATTTATGATTTGTACTAATGATGTGTATGCATGTTAGATCTGAACTACGTGAATGTTCTTAGGGTTTGAATTTGCTAGATTTGATCTACCTCTCTGTAATAGTGCCTAAATACATCAGATCTGAGTGAATGATGTGATGCTCTGTTTTATCTGCGCAATAGAATAGTGGTTAAATATTGATGAATTGTCGGTGCCAAGTGCTCTGTTAAGTATTACAATCACAGATCTGTGTCTCAGCTAAGGTTGCAGACACCTGAGTCCTGCAACCACCCCTGCCTCTACCTCGGGTGAGACTTCATCTGCTTCGTAGATGTTGCCAAAAGGGCCAACAGTTAGGGTTTTGTTGGTGTGCTATTGTAGCGTTGAACCCTGGGTCTGCCCTTGTGCCAACAAATGGTTTCATTGACAAGACTCGAAAATGTGATTGCTGGGAAATAAGGAAGAAGAAGCTTTGTGCAAAGATTCGACCTAAATCTGTGAAAGCTCCATGCATAGATTTGTCGCTCTAGTGCACAATATTCTACTTGATTTATAAAGCTCCGTGCTAAATAAAAGAGGTAAGATCTAAAGAAAATAGGACAGATCTAAATAAAAGAGGTCAGATTTGAAGAAAATAGGCCAGATCTGAAGAAAAGAGGTCAAATATGAAGAAAAAAGGTAAGATCTGCAAGCTCTGTGCTCTGATAAAGGTAAGAATAGTGAAAAGTTCTAGATCTGAAATCTTTGTGCTTTGTAGAAGTAAGATAAGTGGAAATTTTTATTTCAAAAGTATGGATCTAGGTATGTTTGATAGATTATGTCCTAGCTTGAAAATTAGGGCCCTAATAGATGAAAGAAGGTTTGATATGCATAGATTTGATAAGAATAGTGAAAAATATGTTATACCTATGCATAGAAAGAATGTTTGGACTAACAAGTGGATGCAGGATCCTAGAAAGAACTGTTTGCAGGTTAGCTACTATGATCCTAGCGTGCAGTACAGAAAGACCTGGGGATCATTTAAAATAAAGAGAGGATTAACCCTCTATTACAGTTGCAGAAAACTCGGACATCTTGCTAAGGAATGCCCTGGGAGAAGACCTAGTTGTCTCTGTTGCAAAGTTATGGACCACGAAGTATTGGATTTCCTTAGAATGATTGATAAGCTTGAAGGAATAAATATGAAGCAAGAAAACCCTAAAGCAGATCCAGAAATGGTAGAACCCCAGAAAGAATCAGAGAAAGCATTGATGCAGATAAGAGAAACCCTGAATGACCACCGACATGTCAGCTTATCAAAGATGTTCAAAGAAAAAGAATGCCTTGAAGCAAGAATAAGAGACTTCGACATTGACTATGTTCTAGATGANAAAGTTTCCCACCAATCTTTGACACGGGGAATGGCTTTGAGGAGTGCAACAATAATATTTTCTCTATTCGAGAAGTTATGGACAAAGAAATACCCTTCTAGCAGAGTCAACTAGTTGTCTACAACATTTTCATCTATTTGACCTTTAAATATAGGAATATCAAATTTGATTTGTACCTTGAAGGGGAAAGCGCCTCCGTTTGAGGAAGATGTGTCGCCTGGTTGTAGCCATCGAAGGATTTGTGCAAAACTATCCATCATCTCATTCCTCTGTTGTGTGAGGGATTCCTCGAGCAACATTTTGAAGGGATCCCTTGTCCCATCGTCTTTCTTGTCTCCCACCATGAGAGGTCTCTTAGGCATGCGATAGATTTTTTACTCAAGAAAAACAAGCTCGAGACCCAATTCTTTGTACCCTGACCTTGTTGGGGACATGTATTAAGAACGACAAGGAGTAGACCGCTCTGATACCACTGATTCAAATTTTATGAGCAGAATGAAATGAACACAGATTATTATCAAAATATGCTTAACACAGAATAATAGATATACAGTAAAACTGGTTTCTATTCAATAAGGAAATAAGATGAAACTGTAAAATGAAGTGATAAACAAGCTTGCTAGAATGGTGGAGACTTATCTCTGAGAAGAGATGTGATGACTGCACTCATTCCAAAAGTTGATTACAATGAGGCTCTCAAGGCCTTTTTTACAATAAATAGGAATGTCAAAAAACCTATACATCCAAACACCTAACCCTAGGAGATGAAGCGCCAAAAGTCATGTGGGCCCCGTTTGGGTAAGTTAGTACATCAACTTCCCAGGGTCATAAATTTTGCATACGATATTCATTTTAGGCGCATGATAGCCCATTGGAAAGGTCTATCCAAGGACTATACATGTTTCCCGTGGTGAGCCCTACACATCATGGTTGTTGCAAGCCCTAAAAACATTGTTTAGGGCCTCAAAATGACCCCAGAAGTTAGGGACCCGAAAACTGGAAAAAATTGTCGAACTGGAAAACTACCAAAATGAGCTAGTTGGAATAGGTGGGAGGCCACCAAAATCCATCTGGATCATCAACATTTTCAAATTAATGTATCAACATTTTCATTTCAAATTATCAAAATCATATAAATTAATATCATCAGTTGTGTCAGCCCCCGAGGGCAACTCAATTGACAAGTGTCGTGATATGAAGTGTTATGTTCGATGACATTCCGAGTTCAAATCCCCCTGATTTACCTATGCATGCGGAAGGGGAATACGTATGGAACCTAGAGGTTATAGTGGTAGAGGTTGGAATTGAACCTGTGTCACGTGAGTACGAGACCGCCCAGTTGTCGATTCCGCCAGATACAAAAAAAAATATCATCAGTTTTGTCCCATCAATGTACATTTAATTCATCCATGATATCATATAAACTTGTACATAACCATTCAATCATCATCATTTTAAACTCAATCAAAATAACAAAAAAGTTCATGTTCCATCATTACATTATCAGTCAAATAACTAGGTCATTTGTAAACAAATGGCCTTAAATAATAAGATATAGTATGTCTCAATAACCAAACAAAATGGGGCACTACGTACACCCCATATTCAAGAAAATGTTTCCCAAAGTTATAGAACAAATATGGAAATTGTTGACACATCTCGGCTACATCCTCCCAAGTAGCAGAATTGAGATTATAACTATCCCACTAGACCTTTACCTCATCTACCAAATGACATCGAAGTTGTCAAGTGCGCCAGTTCAAAATGTGGATTGGTTTGGCCATCAGGGCCCCCTCATTCGACATCTACAAATAACTTAGATTAATAACATGTGAAGGAACAAAAATATAATGATGTGATATAGAAACATGAAAGACATAATGCTAACGATCTAATGATGATGGTAATGCAAGACAATAAACAATTGGTCCCTTTCTTTCTAAAACTTCAAAAGGTCCTACATAACGTAGTGACAACTTAGCTCCTTTCTCAAACTTAATCAAGCTCTTTTGCAATCTCAACCATAAGAATACATTATCCCCAACTTCATAATTTCTATCAACTCTATGCGCATCCACATAACTTTTCTATCTAGACTTCTTTTAATATTCTCTTAATCATCTTCATTTGTTACTCCATTTCAGCTTGGATTACTTCTGGTCCAACCATGAATCTATCCTCTAGTCTATCCTGACTAAGAGGTGTTCTACATGGTCTATCATACAAGAATTTGAATGGTGTCATGTTAATCGAACTTTGGTAGCTATTATTATATGCAAATTCAACAAGCGATAAATATTCTTCCCAATGCTTTTGTTAGTCCATCACATACATTTGCAACATGTTTTCAATATTTGATTTGTTCTTTCATTTTGTTGTCAGTCTCTAGGTGGTATTCCTTACTAAAGTTAAGTTGTGCTCCTAATTCTTCTTGAAAACTCATCTAAAATATTCCTGTAAATATTGATCCTCTCTCCGATATTATATTTTTTGGAATTACATGTAACCTTACTTTCTCATTTACAAACACCTTCACATTCTTTAGTGTTTGATAAGTAGTCTTTGTTGGGACAGAATGTGCACTCTTGATCACAATGTCTACTACTACAAATATCAAATCATGTCTCCTTAACATCATATATAATCCAAATATGAAATCGATCAAAATCACCTCTCATTTTGATTCCAATATCGCATGTGGCTACAACAATCCTCAGATGATGATGCTCAACCTTCACTTGTTGAAACAAGACATTTTGCTACAAAATTAACTATGTTCTTTTTCATTACCTTCTAGAAAAATAATGGTTTCAAGTCCACATTCATCTTTTTGATTCATGGGTGAGCCATATACACTACTCTATGAGCTTCTCTTAATAACAAATTGTGAATTTCATCATTCAATGGTACATATATCCTTCTATAAAATCGTAGTAAATCATCATCGTTCAATGCATATCCCTCATACTTCGGAATTATTATTACCTCATTCTCTAACTCTATTTTAACTTATTTGTACCACTCATCTTCTAATTGCAATTTCAAAATATTTTCTCTTGAATTCATCTTTAATGATAAAAGTGAGAAAATGCATGGCCTCTGACTTAAAGCATCCACCACTATGTTCATTGTTCCTTTAACGTGTGATATTTTGAAATCATAATCACTTAGTAATTATAACCATCTTCTCTATCTAGCATTCAAATTTCTTTGCGTAAATAATTTTTGAATTCTACAACGATCTGTTTCTAACTCAAACTTCCTTCCAACTAGATGATGCCTCCAAATTTTTGATGCATGCAATATTGTTGCAAGTTCCAAATTGCACGTCACGTAATTTTCCTCATGAGGTCAAAGTTTTCTTGAAGCGTAGGTAATTACTCTACCTTCTTGCACTAGTAATACACCCAATATCTCCTTGGATGCATCCATGCATACTAGAAAATCTTGTTCCATATCTGGTACTTTCAAAATAGGAGTCATTGTCAACAACTCTAGTTTTTGAAATGCTTCCTCACACCGTTATGTCCATATAAATTTCTTATTTTTCTTTTGTAGTTCTATAGGATTTGCGTCTTTGAAAATCCTTCAACAAACCTTTAATAGTATCCTACCAAACTTATAGAACTACACACTTCATGTACATTAATGGACACTAACCATTCCATGATTGCTTCTATATTTGTCAGGTCTACCGCGATTCCTTCTACTGAGATTGTATGTCCTAAGTAATGGATCTTTGACTCATAAAATGAACATTTAGAAATATTTCCATATAACTTGTTCTCTCTAAGACACTGTAACACTTGTCATAAATGTTCTTCATGCTCTTCTGACATACGCGAATATATCAAAATGTCATCCAAAAATACTTGCATAAACTTATCAAGATACTCTCGAAATACTCCATTCATTAAACTCATGAATACTTGGTGCCTTAATTAATCCAAAAGGTAATACTTTGAACTCATTACCTTCAAATCTTTCTTTGAATGTAGTTTTAGGAATATCTTCCTCCTTTATTCTTTGATGATATAATTTCAATCTTAGATCTATTTTAGAAAATGTTGTCACTCCTTTCATCTAATCAAATAAGTCATCAATTCTAAGTAAGTGATATTGATTTTTTATTGTTGCTTTGTTTAACTGTTGATTGTCGATACAGAGTCTCCATGATCCATCTTTCTTCTTTACAAATATCACCAATGCTCCCCATGGTAATACAGTCGAACGTATAAATCCCTATTGGCCCTTGACCAAGTTGAGATATCCTTGGTCAAGTTTGACCTTTTTTGGGACTTCGAAAACCTGTCAAAGGAGGAGCATAAGACGAAGCAGAGATCACATGATCTCAACCCCTTTTTGGGTCCTTTTTGGGAATTGGGATTATGTAACTGGCATGGGATGTCGACCCATGGGTTTACCTATGTTTAGGCCTATTTTGTAATGTATAAATAGATGTCTAGGCTATGTAAGAGAGAGACAAGATAGACATATTTGTGTGATATTGGGCTAAGTGATAGATCTATGTGATTGAAGGATTGTAAGTGCTCTGTGCATACTGTGTGAGACTTGCAGAGTTATGTGCAAGGAATTGTAAGAAGGCTTGGTGCTGTACCGTAGCTCGAAGAATGAGGATCTAACGGAGAGAACGCAGATCTCCTGTCTTCTGTGGAGTAGGATTTTGATGCTATGTGCCTATAAGAAGCTTGACCAAAAATAATAAAGAAGAAGAGTTGGTGGACGTAGCCCCAAGGTGGGGGTGAACCACGTAAATGTTGTGTTGTCCTGCTTTGTGCGATGTCTTGATATGTTTATGTCTTTACTTGCTAAGTGCTTTGATATAGATAGATAGATCTATTTATGATTTGTACTAATGATGTGTATGCATGTTAGATCTGAACTACGTGAATGTGCTTAGGGCTTGAATCTGCTAGATTTGATCTACCTCTCTGTAATAGTGCCTAAATACATCAGATCTGAGTGAATGATGTGATGCTCTGTTTTATCTGTGCAATAGAATAGTGGTTAAATATTGATGAATTATCGGTGCCAAGTGCTCTGTTAAGTATTACAATCACAGATCTGTGTCCCAGCTAAGGTTGCAGACACCTGAGTCTTGCAACCACCCCTGCCTCTACCTCGGGTGAGACTTCATCTGCTTCGTAGATGTTGCCAAAAGGGCCAACAGTTAGGGTTTTGTTGGTGCGCTGTTGTAGCGTTGAACCCTGGGTCTGCCCTTGTGCCAACAAATGGTTTCGTTGACAAGACTCGAAAGTGTGATTGCTGGGAACTAAGGAAGAAGAAGCTTTGTGCAAAGATTCGACCTAAATCTGTGAAAGCTCCATGCATAGATTTGTCTCTCTAGTGCACAATATTCTACTTAATTTATAAAACTCTGTGCTAAATAAAAGAGGTAAGATCTAAAGAAAATAGGACATATCTAAAGAAAAGAGGCCAGATTTGAAGAAAATAGGTCAGATCTGAAGAAAAGAGGTCAAATATGAAGAAAAAAGGTAAGATCTGCAAGCTCTGTGCTCTGATAAAGGTAAGAATAGTGAAAAGTTCTAGATCTGAAATCTTTGTGCTTTGTAGAAGTAAGATAAGTGGAAATTTTTATTTCAAAAGTATGGATCTAGGTATGTTTGATAGATTATGTCCTAGCTTGAAAATTAGGGCCCTAATAGATGAAAGAAGGTTTGATATGCATAGATTTGATAAGAATAGTGAAAAATATGTTATACCTATGCATAGAAAGAATGTTTGGACTAACAAGTGGATGCAGGATCCTAGAAAGAACTGTTTGCAGGTTAGCTACTATGATCCTAGCGTGCAGTACAGAAAGACCTGGGGATCATTTAAAATAAAGAGAGGATTAACCCTCTATTACAGTTGCAGAAAACTCGGACATCTTGCTAAGGAATGCCCTGGGAGAAGACCTAGTTGTCTCTGTTGCAAAGTTATGGACCACGAAGTATTGGATTTCCTTAGAATGATTGATAAGCTTGAAGGAATAAATATGAAGCAAGAAAACCCTAAAGCAGATCCAGAAATGGTAGAACCCCAGAAAGAATCAGAGAAAGCATTGATGCAGATAAGAGAAACCCTGAATGACCACCGACATGTCAGCTTATCAAAGATGTTCAAAGAAAAAGAATGCCTTGAAGCAAGAATAAGAGACTTCGACATTGACTATGTTCTAGATGA
>JZKD02S0130678.1:0-24046 GCA_000966675.3 Picea glauca
TATATATATATATATATATGTTGGGGTGGCATTACCACCCCAAATTTTGTTACTGATGCTTCTTTTGAGATCAAGTAGGTCTGCAAGTTATGCCATAGATGTTGAGGTTCTCATGCGTTCTACGGTGAGCACATGTCCCCAAGCTGGAGCCAGATGTTATCCCCACTTTTCAGGGATAGCTAGGAGATCATGTCTTGAGGCCCACAGGTCCTAGACATGGAGTATCGAGAGCATGATTGCCCCGATCATGGCCCTGGAGAGCCCACCTTTTCTTCTTCCATCGTCTTTATCTTGTCAGCAGCAACAGCATCCATCACCATCGGTTTGGTCCTATATCAAAAGAGGTTCTTTATTCATGAGGTAATTAGTGTAGGTGTCATGGTATGTGTCACATTTGATCGTTAAAACCTTTAAATATATGCATCTGATTCCTTTTATTTCTAACAACTACTTGGATCTTACATTTTCCCACTTGACCATGTTTGGGGGGATTGACAGGGTGCCCTAGCAAGCCTGTATCTGTAGGTTTTGGTTTGCCACTGGGGGGATTTCTGAAAAGCCATCGTCTACTCCTATCATAGCACCACTTCTTCATATTACTTCCCGCTCACTTATCCCATTCCTGTTGTACGAGCATTAGGTTGACCTATTTTCAAGACTGCACCTTACCTCATAGGAAGAAGGGGCTAAATGCCCAGAAGGTAAAAGCAAGCTGGTAAAAGATAAAAGCCTAGTAATAAAACCTCGATATGCTTCACCCAGGGATCCCCGAGAAACAAATAAAAGGCTTCTCAGCAAGAAACAAGAGGGACCCAGAAAAATAATAAAACAAGAACTAGTCAAAGGATAGGGGGTCTCATCACAAGCCAGCCTATTAGGACCATGGGTACCTAACAGTATGGCATTGCCATCAGCTGGTTACCATGCCAGGGCAGTGACTCTTGGTCGCATGGCTAAGGGAAAGGGGGTCTCATCACGAGCCAGCCTTTTCATCTTTGTGAAAGTACTTGTGGGTAACACTGTCAGCTCTGGTCACCATGCCAAGGCAGTGCCCCCTGATTACCTCTTGAATAAAAAAACAAAAAAGAATAAAGGCAAGAATGGGATTGGAAAAAATGCATTTGTGACAGGTACAACTCACCTTCTACAAAGGCACCCACAGGTAACACTTTTGAATCCTTGGCCTTCACTGCACCCACATGCTTGGACATCCCCTGACCACATCACCCACTTACATGGCTTGGATGAGGTATTTTCAGGAAATTTCCTTTTCCTGTAGACACTAGCCCAATAGGATGCCTTGTCTCTTTCTTCAGACTTGTATTACAGGCTTGTGTAACATCTTTGAGCTATTGATTGATGTATTAGGGATTTTGTGCATATGTTTAATAATATTAATGATGATATATGATTGACATTTCTATGATCCATGTGACTAATGAGCCCATGGTGGGCGTAGCCTTTGATGTGTAGGACCATGCCTGATGGACAGGTACCATTTGGACCGGTACACATGGGGAGATGATCAGTTTAGACCTTCATGGAGCTAAAGAGCCCACCAGATGGATGTTGAGACCCCATCAGGGGAAAAATATAGGACAAAGGTTGATTAGAGACTTTGCACTAGAGAATAAGAGAACGTTCCACTAGAGGCACCCTGACACAACTTGACCTAGTGGGATTGACCCATGTTCATTGGGACGTTGGCACTAGAGGGCCTAGGACATCACCAGGAGGCTTATGAAGTCATTAGGATCATGTTGGCGAATGGATAGGGCAGTTGGCACGTGTTGCAGCTTGGAGGAGCCCAAAAAGGGCTAACATCTTGCTTCAGGAGGCTGCACTTAACCTAATGTCACCCTAGAAAGGGGTGACGTCTTACCTTTTTTCTTGATTAGGGTTTATATTTTACAATTTAATATAAAAATAGTATGATTTGATATTATGGCCTTGTCGGCCTTTTTACCTGACCTAAATGTAAAATTAGGTCAAGGTTTTGTATAAATGAGGGATTTTAACTCTCATTTTTTCATCACTACTCATTCACTCCATAAGGAGGTCTAAAATTTGTGCCCTATCTTGGGTATCTGGATGATTAAGGGAGGCGCACTTGTTGAAGGAAGACATTTTTTGCATTCTATGGTGTTTCTCTTGAATGAAGTTGTTACAACTAGGGTTTGCATGGTTATTTCTTGGTGAATTGTAAGTATTTTTCTGCAAAAAAACTTGATTGAGTGGTTGTAGTTTAATTTATTCCATATGTTTATGAATATTGTTGAATCAAAACCCTAGGGGACAAGCACACAAGTAGGTCATTGTCTCATGTCCCCTGATAGAGAAATCTTTAGCCATTGTTGAGGAAAGAAAGAGCCTAGCCATAGCTACACTCCTATTTCCTCTTCCTCTTTGCTAGCAATACTATTTTGAAACCAAGAAGAGTGAGATGTCTCTGGCCTAGGTTTACTACACTAGGGCCATACTCTTTCTAGGGTTTGTTGAAAGGCCTTGTTGTAGCAACACCTTATCTCATCAAACCCTCTTGTTTTGGTCATATACTTTATTTTTGAGCTACTCGTTTTGCCAGGAAGGAGGAGAGAGCACAAGTCCTTGTTGTAGCAACAACAGAGTGAACCTCTCTCCCCTAGGGTTTTGATTTTGAGGCCTTGCCTTAGAAACACCTCAAAACTCTTCCCTCTAGTCCTTGAAATCTTTGCCATCCTTCAACTCTTGCGTCCTTCACCTTTGACTCCATTAAACCCTAAGGCACTGATCTAAAGTCCTCTAACATTGAAGTGAAACTTTATTACAACACTCTTAAAACTCTTTGAATTTCAAACCCTAACTACTCTAACCCTAAAACTTAACTAACTCACTAACCCTATTTGTTGGCGTCATCATTGGCTATTTAATCTTTAATGCAACAACGTTTTGTTTTAAGAGCAATTGAATGATGGTTTAAGCATTAATTGAATAACGTGTTGATTGGTTACATTGAATGCTACATTGTTCCAATATTTATTGGTGAAGTGTTATAATTTTCATTGATATTGATAAACATTAAGTTTGTCAACATTTATTGCTAGTTGCTTATATGTTATTCAGATAGTCATCTATTATATGAAGTACTAACCCCATTGAGACATAGCTTGCACATATCAGTTTGTTGTTGCTTTGTTCTAGGAAGGTACACTTCTTTGGGGGTTTTACTTCTTAAATTGGCCTTTGGCCGGACTATCTGTTTGGATAGTGACTTGTCAAGGGGGGAAACCTTATCTTGGTCTTATTATCCTTTTGCCTCTTCAAAACCCCAGGTCACAAGGGATGTCTCCCTGGGCCTAACCTCACTAAAGAGAAAGAACCATCCCATTGTGGTGACATCGGGTGGGATTGGTTCATGTTACACCAGTTTGGCCTTCTATCTTATAGCCCTTTATCCTAGCTACAAAATGTGCGATAAAAATTCCCAACCAACCTTTTATGAATCAGAATGGAGGAGGGTATCACAATCCCGGATAGGACCATGGTACCTACTAGAACCCTGGATGGGCTACAGTGCCTCAAGCACAATCTTTCCAGGGAGATTGGGGCCAGATGCCACAACCCCGTCTCCCTTTTTTGGCCAAGCTTAATATGCCAGACTTGTCTAAGTTGATGAATGACCTTGTGAGTCATGATCCTACATTGCCCCTAGCCCCTACCAAGCTTCCTTAGGACATCCCTAAATTCGAGGGTAAGAATGGTGAGGATCCTGGTGATCACGTTACTACCTTTCACCTATGGTGCTCCTCGAATTCCCTTAATGACTATTCTATTCGGTTAATATTATTTCAACACACTCTCATTGGGGTCACTGCGAAATGTTATATCGAGCTACCTAGGGGGGTATATGGGACCTTTAGTCATATGGTATTGGTCTTCCTTAACCACTTCCAATTATCGGTTCGTTACGATGCTGGCCTAGAACTTCTGTCAATTTTACTCCAGGACACTGTCACTCATATCTCGGATAATATCCATGAGTGGCGTAGATGGAAGGGGTTGATTAAGACCTCCATACTCCCATCCTTTCTTTTAGAATGGTTCCTTAAGTCTTTGCAACCTCGTATCTCAAAAGATGTTGCTACATCCAAGGTTACCATTGAGGAAGAAGAGATATTCAAAGACCAACAGTTAGATCTTATATATGTTCAATCTGGGATGTTATATCACATTCTTCCGGACGCACTGCGATCAAGTTATGATCCTAGAAAAAAGCCCAGACCTCATGCTGATGGCATTGTAGGCTCCGCCAATGTAAAATCCACAGACTCAGTGACAAGCTATTTGAACGAGTTGTCTCTAAACCAGTCTGTAGGAGGGCCATCTTCGTTTGTGTCTTCCAATCCCACTCAATCATTGGATGTACATTATGTGAAATCATCGACCGACCCAAATGCTAACTAGAAACTAGACGGGAATAAGAAGAAAGGACGCAATAATCGTAAGGGTGGAAAAAATAATAATAAACCCAAGGAAAATGGTAATAATGAGAAGACAAATAATAATGATGGAGAGGGAAAGAGAGAAAGATGTAAGGTGAAATTTCCCTATAAGTTTTGTACAAACGATCACCTTACTCATTTATGCCCCAAAATTGCGGAAGCTGAGAGGCTATTATCTCTACTTCCCGTCGTGATGACGAATCCTTTCGCACATAACCAACACATTGGCTCGAGCTCCTCAAATGTCGAAAATGCGGCTGGTGGGAGTCAAAACCTATCGTTGCAAGATGATGGTCGTTTGTGTATCAATATGGTCGATGTGAAAGTCAATGTAGCTACTCAATCTCATGATTATATCTCTTCATAGGCTATACCTGGCCTATAATCTCCTCCTCCTCCTCTAAATACGCCTTTACAGATTGAAAAACCAGAGCCATCACCTTGTATTCCAAAAGGAGTACTCAAGCGCTCTACCCACAATCCAAATGCTAGAGCCACCCAAAACTACTCTATTGTTGAGGACCTAGGCCAAACCCCGTGTGCGATGTTAGCTTTGGAGGTACTCCAGATGTGTCCTTCATAGAGGAATGCCTTTCTATCTGCGTTAGGATCTATAGAACCTAGTGGCTCAAAATTTATCAAGTTTGACATCACAGATGTGAAGCCTCACTTGCCTTATCATGTGGCATTTCAAATCCACGTGGGGTACTCGAAGTATACCATCAAAAGTGTGATTTTTTATGAAGGCGTTGCTACATGTGTGATGTCCCTGGTCTATTGGAAAGCTCTTGTTTCTACGACTCTTTCTAAATCATCGAACATGTTGAATAATTTTGATGGTCATTCCTTCTGCCTTCACGGTATTCTTCCTGCCTTTCCAGTCCAGTTGAGTGGGAAGATGGTAGAGGTGGAGGTTGAGGTAGTTGATGCACCTCTTGATGATAACTTGTTACTAGGACGCAATTGTACATATGCTATGGTCACCTTCATATCATCTTTCTTCCATACTCTCTGTGTTCCTCATGACGGGAATATCGTGACAATAAACCAGTTATCCTTTACGTACACTAGTCCCAATACATATATTGGACCGTCGATCCCCGTGATAAAAAAATCTCATCCGACAACTAAGAATATCGGTGTCGGAATGTATTCTTCCCTCATGGGTACTTTTGACTTCATGGCACCAATTCATCACGTTTACGCCATGTCCAGTAGGCTTGTTTCGACAGAGAGGTCCATTATTTTTCGCACTTCCTATTTTAGTGATCCGTGGACCCTACCTTCCACGAATTTGTCTTGTGAAGGTCAGTCACATGCTAGAATGGCCATGCCACTATCAGTAGCAGAGATTGTGTATCAATTTATTCTTGACTCTTTCACCGATCACGATCATGTTACCTCGCAGACGGATGAGGAGGATCTCATTCTTACGCTCAAGTGGGTCACTTCGTTGTCTTGTTCACATGACTGCCTCGATGAGAATTTTCCCTAGGACAAAGCTATCATCGAAGCCATGAATGGTTCTGACAAACCTTGGGATGATATACATCATCACTCTTATTTTCTCCTAGAGCTTGAAAGAATCAAACAATATGACTTTCGATCTACTTTGAGTGGGATAGTCGATCACGTCGTAGCTCCACTTGATACACACAACATTTATGCTGAAGGAAATATGGAAAGTATTTCTCCTATCGTCAAGATTGATATCTCTTATACCCTTGGAAAGATTGAAAACGTATATATCGGTACAGATTGTTAGCCAGAAGAAATCTTGATCTACACGAAACTCTTCAAGGAATTTCGAGATGTATTTGTTTGGTCATATGAAGAGATGCCAGGAATCGACCCTTGTATTGTCGAGCATGAGATTAGAACTTATCCGGACGCTAAACTTGTTCGACAATGTCTTAGAGCTGTCAATCCTCAGAAGACCCCTGCTATTAATGCAGAGGTGGAGAAGCTACTTAATGTTGGCTTTATCTACCTGGTTCCCTTGACTAAATGGGTATCCAATCCCATTCCTGTGAATAACAAGTAAGGAACCATCCACGTATATATGGACTTTCATGACTTGAACAAGGCCTGAACTAAAGACAACTTCCCAACACCTTTCATTGATCATATTCTCGACGAGTGTGCGGGAAGAGAAGTGTTTTCTTTCATGGATGGATTTTCAGGGTATAACCAAATTCAAATTAATCCTGAGGATCAACACAAGGCAACATTTATTTTTCCTTGGGGTACTTTCACATACCGGAAAATGCCTTTCGGCCTTAAAAACATCAGAGCAACCTTCCAACGTGCCATGACCTTCTAATTCCATGATCTTATGCATATAGTCGAAGCTTACCTTGATGATATTGTTTCTCACTCTCATAAGAGAGTGGATCATGCTATGCACCTTCGGCTTGTTTTTGAAAGATGTCGTTACTATAGAATTCGGTTGAACCCTCATAAGTGAATGTTTTGCATTAGTTTCAATCATCTTTTGGGATTTCTAGTGTCTGAGACCAAGATCATGGTGGATCCATTAAAGGTTGAGGCAATACTTCGATTGCCTCCCCCGCACACCATTTGACAACTTCAAGGTTTATAGGGGAAAGCGAACTTTTTACATCGGTTTATAGAAAATCATGCCAATATAACCAAGGGTTTCATGTGTCTTTTGAAGAAGGACACCTCTTTTATCTGGGATGAGCGAGCCTAGGATTCCTTCGATGCTTTGAATAAATCCTTAGTATCGGCGCCTCTACTAAAGTCTCCTGACTACAATAGAGATTAATTGATTTATATCGTCATGTTCGAGGAGACGATTGGTATGGTTTTGGTTCAGGAGGATGATGAGCACCGCGAGCATGTCATCTACTATCTTAGTCAAAACTTAGTCCATCCTGAGCTTAATTATTCTCACATTGAAAAGATAGCTTTGGTTGTCGTTCACGCAATCCAACATTTACGTCATTATATATTGCTTTGCAAGACTACTATGGTATTCGATGTTAATCCATTTCAATACTTCCTTACCAAGCATATCATAGGGGGGGAATATAATAAATGGATTGTCATTTTACAAGAATTTGATCTTGATTTCGCTTCTGCAAAATCCAAGAAATCACTAGTCTTCACAGAGTTAATATCAGACTTTCCATGATTAGATGAGGATGTTATCCATGTTGATTTGTTTGCATACGAACACATTTTTCTTGTCTCGTCGTCCGACCCCTGGTATNGCACACAAGTAGGTCATTGTCTCATGTCCCCTGATAGAGAAATCTTTAGCCATTGTTGAGGAAAGAAAGAGCCTAGCCATAGCTACACTCCTATTTCCTCTTCCTCTTTGCTAGCAATACTATTTTGAAACCAAGAAGAGTGAGATGTCTCTGGCCTAGGTTTACTACACTAGGGCCATACTCTTTCTAGGGTTTGTTGAAAGGCCTTGTTGTAGCAACACCTTATCTCATCAAACCCTCTTGTTTTGGTCATATACTTTATTTTTGAGCTACTCGTTTTGCCAGGAAGGAGGAGAGAGCACAAGTCCTTGTTGTAGCAACAACAGAGTGAACCTCTCTCCCCTAGGGTTTTGATTTTGAGGCCTTGCCTTAGAAACACCTCAAAACTCTTCCCTCTAGTCCTTGAAATCTTTGCCATCCTTCAACTCTTGCGTCCTTCACCTTTGACTCCATTAAACCCTAAGGCACTGATCTAAAGTCCTCTAACATTGAAGTGAAACTTTATTACAACACTCTTAAAACTCTTTGAATTTCAAACCCTAACTACTCTAACCCTAAAACTTAACTAACTCACTAACCCTATTTGTTGGCGTCATCATTGGCTATTTAATCTTTAATGCAACAACGTTTTGTTTTAAGAGCAATTGAATGATGGTTTAAGCATTAATTGAATAACGTGTTGATTGGTTACATTGAATGCTACATTGTTCCAATATTTATTGGTGAAGTGTTATAATTTTCATTGATATTGATAAACATTAAGTTTGTCAACATTTATTGCTAGTTGCTTATATGTTATTCAGATAGTCATCTATTATATGAAGTACTAACCCCATTGAGACATAGCTTGCACATATCAGTTTGTTGTTGCTTTGTTCTAGGAAGGTACACTTCTTTGGGGGTTTTACTTCTTAAATTGGCCTTTGGCCGGACTATCTGTTTGGATAGTGACTTGTCAAGGGGGGAAACCTTATCTTGGTCTTATTATCCTTTTGCCTCTTCAAAAGCCCAGGTCACAGGGGATGTCTCCCCTGGGCCTAACCTCCCTAAAGAGAAAGAACCATCCCATTGTGGTGACATCGGGTGGGATTGGTTCATGTTACACCAGTTTGGCCTTCTATCTTATAGCCCTTTATCCTAGCTACAAAATGTGCGATAACAATTCCCAACCAACCTTTTATGAATCAGACTGGAGGAGGGTATCACAATCTCGGATAGGACCATGGTACCTACTAGAACCTTGGATGGGCTACAGTGCCTCAAGCACAATCTTTCCAGGGAGATTGGGGCCAGATGCCACAACCCCGTCTCCCTTTTTTGGCCAAGCTTAATCTGCCAGACTTGTCTAAGTTGATGAATGACCTTGTGAGTCATGATCCTACATTGCCCCCAGTCCCTACCAAGCTTCCTTAGGACATCCCTAAATTCGAGGGTAAAAATGGTGAGGATCCTGGTGATCACGTTACTACCTTTCACCTATGGTGCTCCTCGAATTCTCTTAATGACTATTCTATTCGGTTAATATTATTTCAACACACTCTCATTGGGGTCACTGGGAAATGTTATATCGAGCTACCTAGGGGGGTATATGGGACCTTTAGTCATATGGTATTGGTCCTCCTTAACCACTTCCAATTATCGGTTCGTTACGATGTTGGCCTAGAACTTCTGTCAACTTTACTCCAGGACACTGTCACTCATATCTCGGATAATATCCATGAGTGGCGTAGATGGAAGGGGTTGATTAAGACCTCCATACTCCCAGCCTTTCTTTTAGAATGGTTCCTTAAGTCTTTGCAACCTCGTATCTCAAAAGATGTTGCTACATCCAGGGTTACCATTGAGGAAGAAGAGATATTCAAAGACCAACAGTTAGATCTTATATATGTTCAATCTGGGATGTTATATCACATTCTTCCGAACGCACTGCGATCAAGTTATGATCCTATAAAAAATCCCAGACCTCATGCTGATGGAATTGTAGGCTCCGCCAATGTAAAATCCGCAGACTCAGTGACAATCTATTTGAACGAGTTGTCTCTAAACCAGTCTGTAGGAGGGCCAGCTTCGTTTGTGTCTTCCAATCCCACTCAGTCATTGGATGTACATTATGTGAAATCATCGACCGACCCAAATGGTAACTAGAAACTAGACGGGAATAAGAAGAAAGGACGCAATAATCATAAGGGTGGCAAAAATAATAATAAACCCAAGGAAAATGGTAATAATGAGAAGACAAATAATAATGATGGAGAGGGAAAGAGAGAAAGATGTAAGGTGAAATTTCCCTATAAGTTTTGTACAAACGATCACCTTACTCATTTATGCCCCAAAATTGCGGAAGCTGAGAGGCTATTATCTCTACTTCCCGTCGTGATGACGAATCCTTTCGCACATAACCAACACATTGGCTCGAGCTCCTCAAATGTCGAAAATGCGGCTGGTGGGAGTCAAAACCTATCGTTGCAAGATGATGGTCGTTTGTGTATCAATATGGTCGATGTGAAAGTCAATGTAGCTACTCAATCTCATGATTATATCTCTTCATAGGCTATACCTGGCCTATAATCTCCTCCTCCTCCTCTAAATACGCCTTTACAGATTGAAAAACCAGAGCCATCACCTTGTATTCCAAAAGGAGTACTCAAGCGCTCTACCCACAATCCAAATGCTAGAGCCACCCAAAACTACTCTATTGTTGAGGACCTAGGCCAAACCCCGTGTGCGATGTTAGCTTTGGAGGTACTCCAGATGTGTCCTTCATAGAGGAATGCCTTTCTATCTGCGTTAGGATCTATAGAACCTAGTGGCTCAAAATTTATCAAGTTTGACATCACAGATGTGAAGCCTCACTTGCCTTATCATGTGGCATTTCAAATCCACGTGGGGTACTCGAAGTATACCATCAAAAGTGTGATTTTTTATGAAGGCGTTGCTACATGTGTGATGTCCCTGGTCTATTGGAAAGCTCTTGTTTCTACGACTCTTTCTAAATCATCGAACATGTTGAATAATTTTGATGGTCATTCCTTCTGCCTTCACGGTATTCTTCCTGCCTTTCCAGTCCAGTTGAGTGGGAAGATGGTAGAGGTGGAGGTTGAGGTAGTTGATGCACCTCTTGATGATAACTTGTTACTAGGACGCAATTGTACATATGCTATGGTCACCTTCATATCATCTTTCTTCCATACTCTCTGTGTTCCTCATGACGGGAATATCGTGACAATAAACCAGTTATCCTTTACGTACACTAGTCCCAATACATATATTGGACCGTCGATCCCCGTGATAAAAAAATCTCATCCGACAACTAAGAATATCGGTGTCGGAATGTATTCTTCCCTCATGGGTACTTTTGACTTCATGGCACCAATTCATCACGTTTACGCCATGTCCAGTAGGCTTGTTTCGACAGAGAGGTCCATTATTTTTCGCACTTCCTATTTTAGTGATCCGTGGACCCTACCTTCCACGAATTTGTCTTGTGAAGGTCAGTCACATGCTAGAATGGCCATGCCACTATCAGTAGCAGAGATTGTGTATCAATTTATTCTTGACTCTTTCACCGATCACGATCATGTTACCTCGCAGACGGATGAGGAGGATCTCATTCTTACGCTCAAGTGGGTCACTTCGTTGTCTTGTTCACATGACTGCCTCGATGAGAATTTTCCCTAGGACAAAGCTATCATCGAAGCCATGAATGGTTCTGACAAACCTTGGGATGATATACATCATCACTCTTATTTTCTCCTAGAGCTTGAAAGAATCAAACAATATGACTTTCGATCTACTTTGAGTGGGATAGTCGATCACGTCGTAGCTCCACTTGATACACACAACATTTATGCTGAAGGAAATATGGAAAGTATTTCTCCTATCGTCAAGATTGATATCTCTTATACCCTTGGAAAGATTGAAAACGTATATATCGGTACAGATTGTTAGCCAGAAGAAATCTTGATCTACACGAAACTCTTCAAGGAATTTCGAGATGTATTTGTTTGGTCATATGAAGAGATGCCAGGAATCGACCCTTGTATTGTCGAGCATGAGATTAGAACTTATCCGGACGCTAAACTTGTTCGACAATGTCTTAGAGCTGTCAATCCTCAGAAGACCCCTGCTATTAATGCAGAGGTGGAGAAGCTACTTAATGTTGGCTTTATCTACCTGGTTCCCTTGACTAAATGGGTATCCAATCCCATTCCTGTGAATAACAAGTAAGGAACCATCCACGTATATATGGACTTTCATGACTTGAACAAGGCCTGAACTAAAGACAACTTCCCAACACCTTTCATTGATCATATTCTCGACGAGTGTGCGGGAAGAGAAGTGTTTTCTTTCATGGATGGATTTTCAGGGTATAACCAAATTCAAATTAATCCTGAGGATCAACACAAGGCAACATTTATTTTTCCTTGGGGTACTTTCACATACCGGAAAATGCCTTTCGGCCTTAAAAACATCAGAGCAACCTTCCAACGTGCCATGACCTTCTAATTCCATGATCTTATGCATATAGTCGAAGCTTACCTTGATGATATTGTTTCTCACTCTCATAAGAGAGTGGATCATGCTATGCACCTTCGGCTTGTTTTTGAAAGATGTCGTTACTATAGAATTCGGTTGAACCCTCATAAGTGAATGTTTTGCATTAGTTTCAATCATCTTTTGGGATTTCTAGTGTCTGAGACCAAGATCATGGTGGATCCATTAAAGGTTGAGGCAATACTTCGATTGCCTCCCCCGCACACCATTTGACAACTTCAAGGTTTATAGGGGAAAGCGAACTTTTTACATCGGTTTATAGAAAATCATGCCAATATAACCAAGGGTTTCATGTGTCTTTTGAAGAAGGACACCTCTTTTATCTGGGATGAGCGAGCCTAGGATTCCTTCGATGCTTTGAATAAATCCTTAGTATCGGCGCCTCTACTAAAGTCTCCTGACTACAATAGAGATTAATTGATTTATATCGTCATGTTCGAGGAGACGATTGGTATGGTTTTGGTTCAGGAGGATGATGAGCACCGCGAGCATGTCATCTACTATCTTAGTCAAAACTTAGTCCATCCTGAGCTTAATTATTCTCACATTGAAAAGATAGCTTTGGTTGTCGTTCACGCAATCCAACATTTACGTCATTATATATTGCTTTGCAAGACTACTATGGTATTCGATGTTAATCCATTTCAATACTTCCTTACCAAGCATATCATAGGGGGGGAATATAATAAATGGATTGTCATTTTACAAGAATTTGATCTTGATTTCGCTTCTGCAAAATCCAAGAAATCACTAGTCTTCACAGAGTTAATATCAGACTTTCCATGATTAGATGAGGATGTTATCCATGTTGATTTGTTTGCATACGAACACATTTTTCTTGTCTCGTCGTCCGACCCCTGGTATGGAGACATTGTTCTCTATCTTCAAACTTTGAATTTCCCTCAGCATCTCTCATGAGATGAATATGGCGTGTAAGATACCAAGCTAATAATTATACCATCGTCGGCAACACTTTGTACCACCAAGGAATAGAAAATATATTGCGTCTTTTTTTTAACTCACGGAGAGGTCGAGTCTATTCTAAACGATTGCCACAGTGGGGCTTGTGGTGGTCATCTATCTGGGCTTGTGACAACCCAGAAATTTTTGCGAGCCAATTATTTTTGGCCATATATATTTAAAGATTGCGTTGAAGCGGTTAAGAAGTGTCACCCCTGCCAGGTGTTCACTCAGAAAATGCGCTCGCATCCATCCCCTCTTCACCCAGACATTACCGTTGGTCCCTTTAGCAAGTGGGGGGTAGACTTCATAGATTGCAACCCAACATTGGTTAGGGGGAATCGACACATTATCGTGGTCATCGACTACTTTACTAAATGGGTTGAGGCCATGACTACAGTTAAATCTGGCAAGAAGACTATTGCCTTCTTCATTTTCAATAAAATTATCACCCAATTCGGTATCCCTAGTGAGATTGTCACTGATCATGGCAGTCACTTTCAAAATGAAATGATGGAAGAACAAGAAGCTAAGTTGGGGTTTAAACATGGTCATTATTCTCCTTATTACCCCTAGGAAAATAGGCAAGTAGAGGTCGTCAATAAGTCTCTAAAGACCATTTTTCAAAAAATTGTCAGCCAGAGTAAGTCCAATTGGCACATTATGCTATATCCTGCACTCTGGGTATACCGAACCGCAGTCAAGACTGCCACCTGTTTTTCCCCTTTCCAGTTAGTACACAGTGTGGAGTCGATATTACCTATTGAATGTGAGATCCCATTTCTTAAACTGGCAGTCACACTCCTACTTGACACTTTTGATCTTGAGCGACGCCTTGTACACCTAGAGAGTCTTGATGAGCATTGTCGAGATGCCTCTAGGGCTATTGAGGCAAGAAAAATACATGTCAAGGTCCAGTACAATAAGTCTATTTATCCTTGGTTGTACGTTGAGGGTGACTTGGTCCTCTTATATGATCAAGCCAAAGAACCGCTAGGGGTAGGAAAATTTAAACCCATGTGGCATGATCCCTATATTGTGCGACATGTCTTATAAAAAGGAGCCTATGAGTTAGAATATTATGAAGGGAATATGTTGGGCAAGCCCAGGAATGGGCTCTACTTGAAAACATATTATGCTTGAGCCCCAAGCTTAGGTGGAACTCTTGTATACTAATGCAATTTAGTGTATATATATATTTTCCCTTTCTTCTCATCTTCAGCTTTCTTATTGAGTTTTCCTAGTGGTTGGCAGATGTCAATGGAATCTTTGGTATACCTAGGATTTAAATATGGAGCTAGTCGTCATACACAGAATTTGGCTTCTGCCGCTTGGGTGGTCTACTCACCCGAGGGGTTACTGGTGTCCTAAGGTGGCGTATGCCTAGGTCCATCCATGAATAATGTGGCCGAATATAGCGTCATTGTAGAACTTTTGTGCGATGCTATCTCACATGGTATTTGCTCTTTAGAGGTTTGCATGGATTCCCAGTTATTAGTATGTCATTTGAACGACATTTCCCACGTGCGTGATCCTACTTTACTTTGAGGATTCCTACATGTACGTCTTTTAGAACAACAGTTTGATTTTATCACTTATTATCACATTCCTAGGAGTTTTAATCATGTATCCGATGTTTATGCTAATTTCATTCTAGATTGGAATTTGTCTCACAACTAAAGCAAAGAAAACCATCTCATCAATGTACACATTGTAAATATAAGTAAATCCCAAGAACCTTGTTTTATATATATTTCAAAAAATATGGTGTTTATAGTACAAAATTGGGGCTAACACCCTCAANAAAAATAATAATAAACCCAAGGAAAATGGTAATAATGAGAAGACAAATAATAATGATGGAGAGGGAAAGAGAGAAAGATGTAAGGTGAAATTTCCCTATAAGTTTTGTACAAACGATCACCTTACTCATTTATGCCCCAAAATTGCGGAAGCTGAGAGGCTATTATCTCTACTTCCCGTCGTGATGACGAATCCTTTCGCACATAACCAACACATTGGCTCGAGCTCCTCAAATGTCGAAAATGCGGCTGGTGGGAGTCAAAACCTATCGTTGCAAGATGATGGTCGTTTGTGTATCAATATGGTCGATGTGAAAGTCAATGTAGCTACTCAATCTCATGATTATATCTCTTCATAGGCTATACCTGGCCTATAATCTCCTCCTCCTCCTCTAAATACGCCTTTACAGATTGAAAAACCAGAGCCATCACCTTGTATTCCAAAAGGAGTACTCAAGCGCTCTACCCACAATCCAAATGCTAGAGCCACCCAAAACTACTCTATTGTTGAGGACCTAGGCCAAACCCCGTGTGCGATGTTAGCTTTGGAGGTACTCCAGATGTGTCCTTCATAGAGGAATGCCTTTCTATCTGCGTTAGGATCTATAGAACCTAGTGGCTCAAAATTTATCAAGTTTGACATCACAGATGTGAAGCCTCACTTGCCTTATCATGTGGCATTTCAAATCCACGTGGGGTACTCGAAGTATACCATCAAAAGTGTGATTTTTTATGAAGGCGTTGCTACATGTGTGATGTCCCTGGTCTATTGGAAAGCTCTTGTTTCTACGACTCTTTCTAAATCATCGAACATGTTGAATAATTTTGATGGTCATTCCTTCTGCCTTCACGGTATTCTTCCTGCCTTTCCAGTCCAGTTGAGTGGGAAGATGGTAGAGGTGGAGGTTGAGGTAGTTGATGCACCTCTTGATGATAACTTGTTACTAGGACGCAATTGTACATATGCTATGGTCACCTTCATATCATCTTTCTTCCATACTCTCTGTGTTCCTCATGACGGGAATATCGTGACAATAAACCAGTTATCCTTTACGTACACTAGTCCCAATACATATATTGGACCGTCGATCCCCGTGATAAAAAAATCTCATCCGACAACTAAGAATATCGGTGTCGGAATGTATTCTTCCCTCATGGGTACTTTTGACTTCATGGCACCAATTCATCACGTTTACGCCATGTCCAGTAGGCTTGTTTCGACAGAGAGGTCCATTATTTTTCGCACTTCCTATTTTAGTGATCCGTGGACCCTACCTTCCACGAATTTGTCTTGTGAAGGTCAGTCACATGCTAGAATGGCCATGCCACTATCAGTAGCAGAGATTGTGTATCAATTTATTCTTGACTCTTTCACCGATCACGATCATGTTACCTCGCAGACGGATGAGGAGGATCTCATTCTTACGCTCAAGTGGGTCACTTCGTTGTCTTGTTCACATGACTGCCTCGATGAGAATTTTCCCTAGGACAAAGCTATCATCGAAGCCATGAATGGTTCTGACAAACCTTGGGATGATATACATCATCACTCTTATTTTCTCCTAGAGCTTGAAAGAATCAAACAATATGACTTTCGATCTACTTTGAGTGGGATAGTCGATCACGTCGTAGCTCCACTTGATACACACAACATTTATGCTGAAGGAAATATGGAAAGTATTTCTCCTATCGTCAAGATTGATATCTCTTATACCCTTGGAAAGATTGAAAACGTATATATCGGTACAGATTGTTAGCCAGAAGAAATCTTGATCTACACGAAACTCTTCAAGGAATTTCGAGATGTATTTGTTTGGTCATATGAAGAGATGCCAGGAATCGACCCTTGTATTGTCGAGCATGAGATTAGAACTTATCCGGACGCTAAACTTGTTCGACAATGTCTTAGAGCTGTCAATCCTCAGAAGACCCCTGCTATTAATGCAGAGGTGGAGAAGCTACTTAATGTTGGCTTTATCTACCTGGTTCCCTTGACTAAATGGGTATCCAATCCCATTCCTGTGAATAACAAGTAAGGAACCATCCACGTATATATGGACTTTCATGACTTGAACAAGGCCTGAACTAAAGACAACTTCCCAACACCTTTCATTGATCATATTCTCGACGAGTGTGCGGGAAGAGAAGTGTTTTCTTTCATGGATGGATTTTCAGGGTATAACCAAATTCAAATTAATCCTGAGGATCAACACAAGGCAACATTTATTTTTCCTTGGGGTACTTTCACATACCGGAAAATGCCTTTCGGCCTTAAAAACATCAGAGCAACCTTCCAACGTGCCATGACCTTCTAATTCCATGATCTTATGCATATAGTCGAAGCTTACCTTGATGATATTGTTTCTCACTCTCATAAGAGAGTGGATCATGCTATGCACCTTCGGCTTGTTTTTGAAAGATGTCGTTACTATAGAATTCGGTTGAACCCTCATAAGTGAATGTTTTGCATTAGTTTCAATCATCTTTTGGGATTTCTAGTGTCTGAGACCAAGATCATGGTGGATCCATTAAAGGTTGAGGCAATACTTCGATTGCCTCCCCCGCACACCATTTGACAACTTCAAGGTTTATAGGGGAAAGCGAACTTTTTACATCGGTTTATAGAAAATCATGCCAATATAACCAAGGGTTTCATGTGTCTTTTGAAGAAGGACACCTCTTTTATCTGGGATGAGCGAGCCTAGGATTCCTTCGATGCTTTGAATAAATCCTTAGTATCGGCGCCTCTACTAAAGTCTCCTGACTACAATAGAGATTAATTGATTTATATCGTCATGTTCGAGGAGACGATTGGTATGGTTTTGGTTCAGGAGGATGATGAGCACCGCGAGCATGTCATCTACTATCTTAGTCAAAACTTAGTCCATCCTGAGCTTAATTATTCTCACATTGAAAAGATAGCTTTGGTTGTCGTTCACGCAATCCAACATTTACGTCATTATATATTGCTTTGCAAGACTACTATGGTATTCGATGTTAATCCATTTCAATACTTCCTTACCAAGCATATCATAGGGGGGGAATATAATAAATGGATTGTCATTTTACAAGAATTTGATCTTGATTTCGCTTCTGCAAAATCCAAGAAATCACTAGTCTTCACAGAGTTAATATCAGACTTTCCATGATTAGATGAGGATGTTATCCATGTTGATTTGTTTGCATACGAACACATTTTTCTTGTCTCGTCGTCCGACCCCTGGTATAGAGACATTGTTCTCTATCTTCAAACTTTGAATTTCCCTCAGCATCTCTCATGAGATGAATGATGGCGTGTAATATACCAAGATAATAATTATACCATCGTTGGCGACACTTTGTACCACCAAGGAATAGAAAATATATTGCGTCTTTTTTTTAACTCACGGAGAGGTCGAGTCTTTTCTAAACGATTGCCACAATGGGGCTTGTGGTGGTCATCTATCTGGGCTTGTGACAACCCAGAAATTTTTGCGAGCCAATTATTTATGGCCATATATATTTAAAGATTGCGTTGAAGCGGTTAAGAAGTGTCACCCCTGCCAGGTGTTCACTCAGAAAATGCGCTCACATCCATCCCCTCTTCACCCAGACATTACCGTTGGTCCCTTCAGCAAGTGGGGGGTAGACTTCATAGATTGAAACCCAACATTGGTTAGGGGGAATCGACACATTATCGTGGTCATCGACTACTTTACTAAATGGGTTGAGGCCATGAATACAGTTAAATCTGGCAAGAAGACTGTTGCCTTCTTCATTTTCAATAAAATTATCACCCAATTCGGTATCCCTAGTGAGATTGTCATTGATCATGGCAGTCACTTTCAAAATGAAATGATGGAAGAACAAGAAGCTAGGTTGGGGTTTAAACATGGTCATTATTATCCTTATTACCCCCAGGAAAATAGGCAAGTAGAGGTCGTCAATAAGTCTCTAAAGACCATTTTTCAAAAAACTGTCAGCCAAAGTAAGTCCAATTGGCACATTATGCTATATCCTGCACTCTAGGTATACCGAACCACAGTCAAGACTGCCACCTATTTTTCCCCTTTCCAGTTAGTACACAGTGTGGAGTCGATATTACCTATTGAATGTGAGATCCCATTTCTTAAACTGGAAGTCACACTTCTACTTGACACTTTTGATCTTGAGCGACGCCTTGTACACCTAGAGAGTCTTGATGAGCATTGTTGAGACGCCTCTAGGGCTATCGAGGCAAGAAAAATACATGTCAAGGTCCAGTACAATAAGTCCGTTTATCCTTGGTTGTACGTTGAGGGTGACTTGGTCCTCTTATATGATCAAGCCAAAGAACCGCTAGGGGTAGGCAAATTTAAACCCATGTGGCATGATCCCTATATTGTGCGACATGTCTTAGAAAAAGGAGCCTATGAGTTAGAATATTATGAAGGGAATATGTTGGGCAAGCCCAGGAATGGGCTCTACTTGAAAACATATTATGCTTGAGCCCCAAGCTTAGGTGGAACTCTTGTATACTAATGCAATTTAGTGTATATATATATTTTCCCTTTCTTCTCATCTTCAGCTTTCTTATTGAGTTTTCCTAGTGGTTGGCAGATGTCAATGGAATCTTTGGTATACCTAGGATTTAAATATGGAGCTAGTCGTCATACACAGAATTTGGCTTCTGCCGCTTGGGTGGTCTACTCACCCGAGGGGTTACTGGTGTCCTAAGGTGGCGTATGCCTAGGTCCATCCATGAATAATGTGGCCGAATATAGCGTCATTGTAGAACTTTTGTGCGATGCTATCTCACATGGTATTTGCTCTTTAGAGGTTTGCATGGATTCCCAGTTATTAGTATGTCATTTGAACGACATTTCCCACGTGCGTGATCCTACTTTACTTTGAGGATTCCTACATGTACGTCTTTTAGAACAACAGTTTGATTTTATCACTTATTATCACATTCCTAGGAGTTTTAATCATGTATCCGATGTTTATGCTAATTTCATTCTAGATTGGAATTTGTCTCACAACTAAAGCAAAGAAAACCATCTCATCAATGTACACATTGTAAATATAAGTAAATCCCAAGAACCTTGTTTTATATATATTTCAAAAAATATGGTGTTTATAGTACAAAATTGGGGCTAACACCCTCAATACACATATACAGCCGATACTACAATATCCATGACATCTACGCCTGTGGCACCAGATGTGTTTCATGGTAAAAAACTAAGGCGTTTGTGAGACACTGAAAGAATCACACTCAAGCTCTGGGTACATCAACCACTTGTCGTTGCATGGCCTCCAATAGATCCTCTACCTGAACCATCAGAATCCTATGAGTCAAACGAGACAGGTTTCCCTCCACGTTTTGAAGGACTCTTTCAGCTTCTCCTCTCACCGCCCCATCTCCCTGGTTCCTCCGATGATGTCAAGGAAGCCCGTTCGTTCATCGTAGACCCACGTCTGTGTTACACAAGTGTCTGGTTAATACTTAAGCATCATCCAAAAATATTTGTGTTTCATTATACAAAAATACAAAAAAAATAAATATTTAAAAACATTGATATACCTATGTCCCTGTAGGCGGTCCCTGGTGGGAGCGGCATGTCAGGGTCCCCTCTGAATTCGATTCCTGCATAAGGAAAGTCATCCAGTGCAATGACCTATCGCTACCGCCAGTAGAAGAAATCATAATTGTAGGGTGTGATCACCCTACCTCCCACCTATCGTCTCATTACCTCAGTCCACCATACCATGGTTGGATCACGAGGTCCTCTCAGAAGAATATCGACTCTAGGTCCCAAACCTGGAACCCTCTAGAAGAAAAATCTACATAAGATAGAGGCAAACCTGAAGTTCCTCTTACTACCTTGTTTGCACTCTGTCAACTGGCTCTTCATATTAGCTAGTAGTGAGGTACACCAATAATATATTGTGGGTCTCAAGCACTCTACAACATAGAACATGAGTGGGCTCAATGCCTGATGTAGTGAGGTTGATCCTGTGATCCTGGTCAATAAGAGGACAACAATATTGAGGCTGAGATTGTTTATCGCTCGGATGGGCAGTTGAATCCTGACCTTTAGGGTCCNAAAAAGGAGCCTATGAGTTAGAATATTATGAAGGGAATATGTTGGGCAAGCCCAGGAATGGGCTCTACTTGAAAACATATTATGCTTGAGCCCCAAGCTTAGGTGGAACTCTTGTATACTAATGCAATTTAGTGTATATATATATTTTCCCTTTCTTCTCATCTTCAGCTTTCTTATTGAGTTTTCCTAGTGGTTGGCAGATGTCAATGGAATCTTTGGTATACCTAGGATTTAAATATGGAGCTAGTCGTCATACACAGAATTTGGCTTCTGCCGCTTGGGTGGTCTACTCACCCGAGGGGTTACTGGTGTCCTAAGGTGGCGTATGCCTAGGTCCATCCATGAATAATGTGGCCGAATATAGCGTCATTGTAGAACTTTTGTGCGATGCTATCTCACATGGTATTTGCTCTTTAGAGGTTTGCATGGATTCCCAGTTATTAGTATGTCATTTGAACGACATTTCCCACGTGCGTGATCCTACTTTACTTTGAGGATTCCTACATGTACGTCTTTTAGAACAACAGTTTGATTTTATCACTTATTATCACATTCCTAGGAGTTTTAATCATGTATCCGATGTTTATGCTAATTTCATTCTAGATTGGAATTTGTCTCACAACTAAAGCAAAGAAAACCATCTCATCAATGTACACATTGTAAATATAAGTAAATCCCAAGAACCTTGTTTTATATATATTTCAAAAAATATGGTGTTTATAGTACAAAATTGGGGCTAACACCCTCAACACACATATACAGACGATACTACAATATCCATGACATCTACGCCTGTGGCACCAGATGTGTTTCATGGTAAAAAACTAAGGCGTTTGTGAGACACTGAAAGAATCACACCCAAGCTCTGGGTACATCAACCACTTGTCGTTGCATGGCCTCCAATAGATCCTCTACCTGAACCATCAGAATCCTATGAGTCAAATGAGACAGGTTTCCCTCCACGTTTTGAAGGACTCTTTCAGCTTCTCCTCTCACCGCCTCATCTCCCTGGTTCCTCCGATGATGTCAAGGAAGCCCGTTCGGTCATCGTAGACCCACGTCTGTGTTACACAAGTGTCTGGTTAATACTTAAGCATCATCCAAAAATATTTTTGTTTCATTATACAAAAATACAAAAAAATTAAATATTTAAAAACATTGATATACCTATGTCCCTGTAGGCGGTCCCTGGTGGGAGCGGCATGTCAGGGTCCCCTCTGAATTCAATTCCTGCATAAGGAAATTCATCCAGTGCAATGACCTATCGCTACCGCCAGTAGAAGAAATCATAATTGTAGGGTGTGAGCACCCTACCTCCCACCTATCGTCTCATTACCTCAGTCCACCATACCATGGTTGGATCACGAGGTCCTCTTAGAAGAATATCGACTCTAGGTCCCAAACCTGGAACCCTCTAGAAGAAAAATCTACATAAGATAGAGGCAAACCCGAAGTTCCTCTTACTACCTTGTTTGCACTCTGTCAACTGGCTCTTCATATTAGCCAGTAGTGAGGTACACCAATAATATATTGTGGGTCTCAAGCACTCTACAACATAGAACATGAGTGGGCTTAATGCCTGATGTAGTGAGGTTGATCCTGTGATCCTGGTCAATAAGAGGACAACAATATTGAGGCTGAGATTGTTTATCGCTCGGATGGGCAGTTGAATCCTGACCTTTAGGGTCCCTGCTACACAATGAGATTCTATGTACTCCTCTATCTTCATTATTTTCCTTGATCCATGTGATTTTAGGTTTATGACCTCACCCCAACACGATAACCCGGTCAAAAAGTAGATATCCTCTACTTCAATCCTCAATGGTTGCCCATCGAGGTTGAATCTTTCACTGTCAGGGTCCTAGTAACTCACAAGCATCTCAAGCAACCTCACCTGGTCCCTCTTCCCTTTGAGTGACCAAAATTTATATAGGCCACATATTTTCAAGGCCATTTGGGCCCCCATATCTCTATTCACAGCAACATCTACCTCCTCGTGCTCCCTTTCCCTCCATTCTAGCACCATCCTTCGATAGAAAAGTCAAAATTTGAGTTAGAAACCATAGAATTTTTTGATTATGGACTTGTACACGAGATGATTCATTTACATTTGTGTATAGGGTTGGGTATACATGCCTCGTAGTTTTCACAGTCATGTATAATCCAACGATACACGACCCGATAAGTGGCAGCCCGCGTACACCGAGTTACCCAAGTTGCACCCTAATTTACTCAAAATTTGAATCCTAATTTAAAAATTTAATCCACTAGAAAGAAAGAGGAGGGGAAGAGGAATTATCTGGTCCAAACGGTTTATGATTTCATCACCTGACACTCCCACAAGCACAAGTTGAAGATCAGAGGTATTTTGGTCCAATTTTCACTATTTGGGTAAAAATCAAAATCACATAGTAATTTTTGGTTTTGTTACTATCTATTTTAACCCACTTTCTATAGTTTTGAGTCATTTTTTCACTTAATGAACTAATACAGAAGTGAATTGAGTTGGTTTTTGTAGTTTTCACCAGGGATTGTTGCGAATTTCAATGTTATGTTGGTCGTTCGTAACCAGGGGTAGGTATTTTCACTACCCAACATATAGTATAGGGATCCATTCCATCATGCATTTTCGCATTATCCTATAACTGTCGCTTTTATGCCTTAGATACGAATCCATTTGTCGCAACACAAAATCTTCCATCTGCTATAAGTGGTCTCATTATCAAGTGGTAGAGACTTACCAAACATGGGTGCCCTAGTTAGATCCTTTGTTTCATTTGGGGCCCATGCAGAGTTTTTCCGTAGGACCGAGAGTACCATATAAGCCAATACATGACTTTATTTCGAGCCTCATTTCTCACTCATAAACATGTTGCCTTACACCTAGAGGACTCCCATTGAGTTTAATTTAAGCTCTTTTCCAACTCGTCTTCAAAAAGTGAAAA
>JZKD02S0130744.1:0-19312 GCA_000966675.3 Picea glauca
ATCCTTTACCTTCTCATTACCTTCATAATTGCTAATGATTTTGTCCCACATTGCTTTGGCAGATTCTAATTGCATAACTTTTACAAATTCTACTTTTGCAAGCCCACTCAGAATAGCATTCATAGCCTTAGCATTGAAGTTGAATTCTAGCTTGTCATCCTTATTAGCTAGTACAACTGGCTTTACATAACCAGTCTCTACCACATCCCAGACGTCTGCACCTAAATCCATTATGTAGGTTCTCATCCTAACTTTCCAAAAGGAAAAGTTTGTTCCATTGAATAGGGGGGGCTTATTGGTTGAGGTTCCTTCATGGATAGTCATGTTTAAGCTCTAGGATATACCCTTAGATAAAAGGAACCCTCTCTAATACCAATTGTTGGACAACTGAGAGGGGGGGGTGAATCAGTTGTTACTATTCTTAAATAGTTATGCCCATTTTAAACTCTTTGCAAAACACTCAATGACTATCACAATAATGCAAGGAGGTAAGAAAAATAATATTCAACATCAATCACACACATGAAATATACAGAGACAGATATTTCTTGAGGAAATCCATAAAGGGAAAAACCTCTTCTTCTTGATATGATCAGTAATCTTTATTTTCTGTACATTATCATACTTGGGAGCTCTAACTCCTCTTGAGGCTACAACCTATGTTTTACAAGCTGCAACTTGCTGAGAGCACAAACTCTTTGGTTTCTCTATCACCCACTAGAAGGAAGCACCAACTCCCTGATTTCTCTAGCACCCACTAGAAGGAGGCACCAACTCCTTGAGTGCTCCAACACCAATTGGATGGAAGCACCAACTTCTAGTTACACAGGAACCAACTTGTATAACAAGGAACAATTGTTTTCCCTTGCACCACCCTACCACCCTGGTTTTTCTGGCTACAACCAGATGGAAGTTACAACTCCCTATGTTTAAGAAACCACTTGAAGCTCTGAGGACAACAGTCCTCCCTACCACCTCCCTACCACCTTGAAATATAAATCTTTTCTTTTCATAAATTTATCACAATGATACATTATTTATCAATGGATTACTAGTATCATCACTATTTTGTTACACTGCTATTCTCTGCTTGCATCAATGTCTTCCTGCATGCATCTCTTGTGAATGTTCTTATTCCTTTTATGCTATATGTGCAATGTCCATTCTATGCATTATGCCTCTTCTGTGCATTTCAACTACTGCACACAACCTGCTTCTACTCGCATGAATCACACTCAACAACAACAACCATATTTTCTCTATTCTACGTATATTTATCATGCCAAGTCCTCTACCAGGGAATACACTCAACTCTTCATCCTCTCTGACTATCATCCTGAGTCTATTCTTCATCAGTGGCCATTATCCTGAGATTCTTCAGCTTCTTTGGTAGTTACAGTCTTCAACACATTTCCATCTGTCAATTGTCTAAATGATGAATCTTCACTTCATTGGCAGTTACCTCGAGACTCTTCAGATCCTTTGGTGATCACACTCAAGCTCATCGAATTCTCTAGTAGATACAATGAATCTATTTTTGGAAGTTACAATCAGTCCTTTTCGGCAGTTACAGAGACAACTTCTATGCGCTCATTCCTTTGGCGTCTTTTCCCTTCCTGAGAAAAACTTCGCAACAGGTGATAGCTTTTCTTGCTAAGACCCTTCCTTTCACGTGATCACTAGCAATGACTATATGCCCGAGCTTAATGATTTCTTGAGAGCTTAGCAATTCAACGGGCATGATTCATTCTCCTGAAATGGATGACTGTCGTAACTTCAACGCTTTGCCCTTCAAAATTTTTGGGTTTCAAACCTTTTGAAACTTTTGAATCAGAATTCCCGAATAGATCGGATGGTTCACATTACATCCTGGAACCAGATCAATGGTTAATGTTAATACTTGTAGTCATCCTTCATTTCTTAATCCAACGTCTAGGACTTAATCAAGAAATGAGATGGATGACCACCTTTTACTCTGCGACTTTGTCTATTTTTCTTATGCTATCCTTCCACTACATTTTGATCAACCATTGATAGTACACCCGACATCAGATCGAAAGTCAAGATCTCCTTCATTTCTTTGGTCTTCGAAGATTTTGAGTCTCAACCCTTTCTTTCCTCCATACGTCAATATTCTGGAGCTAACCAACCTCTGACGTGTGTCCCTCTCGGATGAATGGTCAATATCTCCTCGGGTCATTGAACTTCGTATATTTAAAATCTCAACCCGTTCTTTCCTCCAGAGTGATCACCTGCTCAGTCAGTCATAAGACAGTGGAGACCGCTTGTTATCGGTTAACATTTTCACTTACACTATCCTTCCACTGTAGTAGATCGACGGATAAGACTGCTCCGAAAGTGATCTTCAGATGAGACGTCTCATGTCCACTTCCAGTCTTTGACATTCGGTACTTCGGGTATTTGGGCGAGTGTTGGTGGTAAAACTCCTGAAGAAAAACTCTTGGAGTGACATAACTCTTGTGTCACTTGATGATGTGCCACAATTCGAGAAACTGCCATGTGTCACTCTGATTCATGATTTGCACGTACCTAAAATGTTGATTTCAACTTGACACTTGTCGTTCTCTGACTGTGCCACATGTCCTTGATCTAATGGTTAGGATAGTATCTTAGATCCATGACTGAGAGTGCCTTCATACCTTCATCCTTCAAGACTTCGTAACTTGTGACATTTCTTGGTGGTGAAACTCCCGAAGCAATTCTCCCGGAGTGACATAACTTGCTTATGTCACTTGTTGACATGGAACGAGCCAATTTCCTCTTGACTCTTGTCATCACCTAATTATGCCATGCGTATTTTCTGATGTGGTTTGCTGACATGATCTAGTGATTTGGTATTATGATGTGGTATGCTAACCAAAAATGCTAATCGAACAGTCCTCATATGTCCTCCAAATCCGATGGTCCTTATTCATTTCAGATTTTCAGGCTTCAGGTTTTTTCAATCTCAAACTTTCTAGAGTGTAACCTCCTCATATCTTTATATCTGAAGTGAATTTTGTTCATTGATTAGAATCTTAGATCGATGGCTCCATATTTCTACGATGTAGATATGTTGTCTTATCATGTCCTTCCACTTGGAATGATCCAATGACTGATGGAAATTCACATTTCGGGAATTTCAAATCTCAAGCTCTCCAGAGTGTAACCTCCTCACATATTTATATCTGAAGTGAATGTTTTTCGTCGACAATGAACTTAGATCGATGGTTTGATCTTTTTGTGATGTGGATTTCTTGGCTTATCCTGTCCTTCCACTCAAAAGTGATCTGACAGCTAATAGGAATTCGCATAATCGAATTCTAAATCGTTTTCCCTGCTTATCCTGTTCTTCCACTAAAAAATGATCCAACGGTTCTGAAGTTTCTTAAAATGGATCCACGATAGAGAATGATTGCGCAACCACAATCTGCGAGTGTTTTAACTCGTCACCTAACTCCGCAATGGGAAGATGTGCGATATTGGAGAGTTAACCACAATCTTTGATCTTTGAAGCTATCAGATCAGGTGGTCCTGATTAATTGTGAGATGGGAACAAGAATGTTGTTTAATCCTCCTTTTAATATCTATAATTCATCCCTACCGTAGATTTGGCGATTACACATCTGATAGACATGATTTAATCTGACTTAAACTCATTGTTTTTGGGATCAACCACAGTCATATATATTTGAAGCTATGAGATCTGACGATCTAGACAGATTGTGGGATTGTAACTGGTGAGTATTTTAATTCATCTTTCGCTCCCTACAATTCATCCTCGCCGTTGATATGGCTTGCAGATCCGACGATCTTGATTTGATCTGAGTTTTATCACGCCATCTCTTGTGAGATTTTAATCTCTTTGACTTAGAAATTTTTCTAAGTTTTAAAAGGTCTCGATATTTTCTCCTCCTACGAGTCCTTCTCTTGGACCTTGGCCTTGGCACACACTTGCACTCTGTGTGAAAATCTGCGTTATTCCTCCTGATCTTGACTCCTTCTAAGCTTTGATTCCTTTTGCACCCTCTTCCTATAATTATGTCATCGTCATCGTTGTTATTGTCGTCAATGAAAAGAAAAATATTTCTTATAAATTATGCCAACATGAGTAACTAATGTTCCATAGTGGTGGTCTAGAGTGATATGGACACACACCAATAGTTACAAGTGTAAACTGCCACCTAGTCTAGTCTCTCAGGCAATTATGGGAGTGAACTGCCACCTAGCCTGAGCTAACTAGTCTACCAGTCTTCAGTTAACTGACTGAAACATAGTGAAGTGATTAGGACATCAGGGGAGAATGGGTAATGCGCTAGTCTGGTGATGATCCCAATGTTTCATTGTGACAAAACCAATCTAGCATCTAGACTCCACTCAACTAGTCAAACTGAAGTGAAAACTGAAGAGGATGTTCTCCCTAGAGGAATGTTCTTCCTAAAATATAGGATACTGGATAATGACTAATAAAAAAGGAAAAACTTTAGGAAAAATAAATCTTAGGTGTGTGTGAAGTAACTCCAACAAATTCATGTTGAAAATTCCAAATTACAAGAAGAAACTTTCAGCCTCTTATATACTCCATATGAAGATATTTCAAGCAAAAAATTTGAGAATGAAATTGAGGAGCCTACACCAAATACACAAGAATATTTCAACCTTCTAATAGGTGATGAAACATCACAAGAGAAATTGAAACAAGAATAATTGATGGAAGAAATGAATCTTGAGAAGAATGATGAGCAAGATCACCTTTACAAGAAGGAAGAGTCTTTTCAAGAGATTTTTGATGAATCAAGAACCTTGGAAGTGGTTGGAAATAAGGAAAAGGACGAATGTATTATTATGTTGAAAACTCCTCAACCAATAAAATACAATACTATTTTTAAGCAGCCAAGAATTCATTTTATTGAATTATGGTTCCAAATCATTGTTGGCCAAACAACGCAATTAAATCTCCACCATACTTGGTTTATTTTTTCTCCAATACATATTGAGAGTGCCCCTGACTCATTGGTACAAGTCCCAACTATTGGAAGGTTTACAGTTGGGAGTAAGCTTGTCATTGATGGCAAGAATAACGATGGAAAAGATCAGCATGATCAACAACGTAGTGATAATGGAAGAGTAAACTCCATTTTAGAATTTCGAATACCAGGAGTTGAAGTGTCGAAACACTTTACCATCGAAGTGGTGAAATCATGAAGTGATGAAATCGCAAGGTGGACGAAATCATGAAGCGGAAAAATCGTGAAGGTGGACGAAATCACGAAGCAGTGAAATTGTGAAGTGGCGAAATCGCGAGAAGATCTGGGCCGTAGGGTCTGGGGTATCTATGAAGGCTCAATAGCCATTATATATGGTGAAGCTGCAAGGTAGATAAGTCCAAGAGTCATCCAACTCCCCAAAACTGCGAAGGAATCATGGTCATCCATCGGGGACAGTCGTGGACAGTTGATCAAGAGGACGTGTGGCGGAAGATCGTCATGTCGCTGACTGGAAAGTCAAAGGAAAGGGGTTCCCTAACTTCTCAAATTTGCGATATGTGAAATCATGAAATAATCTCAACCGTTAGATCGAGGATAAATATGGACCGTTGATCAGGCACAACGAAGGCTCATGGAGTTGCGAAGTCCCGATAAAATCTTAACCGTTGATCCAAGAGAGACGTGTGGCAAAAGATCAGAGCATGTCAAAGCTCCATCTCGTAGTTTCACATATTATGACTTGAAGTGACAAGAAGCTCCATCTAAGTAACCGTGAGATGCAAATTCACAATAAGATCTGGACCGTTAATTCACCAAGAACATGGACCGTCAATCTGAGCTCCATCTCGGAGCTTCGCCTATCGTGACTTGGAGTGACAAGAACCTCCATCTAAGGAACTGCGAGATGCAAATTCACGATACTATCTGGACATTCAATTCACCAAGAACGTGGACCATTGATTTGAGCTCCATCTTGGAGTTTCGCCTATCGCGACTTGGAGTGACAAGAACCTCCATCTAAGGAACAACGAGATACGAGATCGCGATAAGATCTAGACCGTCGGATCTATGGAGATTTAAACCATCGATCAGACTCGATGAATTTTATAAAATCATGAATTATGAAGCGCCTTTTTGGCACAGCCTGTGGTCACCGTTGGTGGTCACGAGAAGGGAAGGAGTCAGTTCAGATAAGCTCCATTTTGGGGTTTCAGGGATCGTGACTTGGAGAGTCGAGATGCCTCATCTCCAGATTCACGAAATGCAAAATCGTGAAAGAACTTTATGCATAAGCTGTGGTCTCAGCCGATGGTCACACCATTGAAGAGATGAAGAGAAGAGTACGTGCAAACAAGCTTCCTTTTGGTGTTTCGGGGATCACGACTTGGAAAGTCGAGAAAATTCACAACAGAATTAATGAAAAGGCAAAATGTGAAATCTTGAAAAGCACGTTATGAACAAGTGCTTGGTCATAGCCATGGTCATATAAAGGAAGGAGCCAACACAGAAAAGCTTTGTTTCAGAGTTTCGGAACACGTGACATGGAGATGTCTCATCGCAGAATCTATGAATTGCGAAAATGTGAAACAGGTAAATAACGCAAGAAATCATCAGAGTTAATCCAACAATGGATGTGAACATGAGCACAATAAGAGGGCTAATGTTGATCCTCATAGTGTAACTGCTAGAAACCATTGATGGTTTCTACTAGAGGATGTGAAGAGACTTCTGTGTGATTTCCAGAGGAGCTGAAGAGTTACATGGAATCTACCAGTGGAATGAAGACGATTCGTGGAGGAAATTGACAGCTGGATGAGGGTTGGAGCTCATAACTGAAACATAAAGGATGAGCTCAACTATAACAGAGAAGATGAAGAGTCTCAACTGCTAGAGAGAAAAAGGAATCTCAGCATAACACCTAGTGATGATAGACAGAAGGGTTGAACTGCCAGAGAAGCTGAAGAGTCACAATGATGATCACTTAGAGCACTTGATATGTGGAGGAGATTAGCATGGTATGAGCATGTAGAGGAATGGTGAATATTGCATGCACAAGATGCACAGAAGCTATATATACATGGTACAAAGAAGAGATGTGTTTGTTGTTGGAGTGGCTGTGGTTGCTATTGTTGAAGGTGATTCATGCGTGAAGGAGGAGGGAAGTGCAGCAACTGAATTGAACAGAAGAGGAACTGTGTAGTGAATGGACATGGTGCACAGAGAATAAAAGGCAGAAGAATAGACAACGCAATTCAAGTGTGCAGGAAGGAAGTGAGGCAGATAGAGAAAAAAAATGCAGTAGAATAGTGATGATACTGGTAAGTTGTTATTGAACACTATATCACTGTAATAGGTTTCAGTATTTCATATTCATAATCCAGGGTGGTAGGGAGGTGCTAGGGAGGACTGTTTTCCTCAGAGGTTCAAGTGGGTGCTTGAACATAGGGAGTTGTAGCTTCCTTCTAGTCGGTGCTAGAGAAACCAGGGAGTTGGTGCTTCCTTCTAGTTGGTGCTGGAGAAACCAGGGAGTTGGTGCTTCCTTCTAGTGGGTGCTAGAGAAAAACAGAGAGTTGGTGCTCTTAGCAAGTTGCAGCTTGAAAAATAGAGGTTGTAGCCTCACAATGAGTTTGTGCTCATATGTATGATAATGTAAAGAATGTAAATAATACTTATCATATACAGAAGAAGAATCTTTTACCCTGTATGGGTTTCCTTGGGAAATATCTGTCTCTGTGTTTCTCATATATGTGACTGATGCTAAATGTGCCATTGTTTATTTCCCTACATTATTGTGATCATCATTGAGTTCCTAATAAATATTTTTAAAGAAGCATAATTGTTTAAGCTCAGTGACAATTGATTCACCACCCCCCCCCCCTCTCAGTTGTCCAACACCAACATATCTCAGAATTTTGGAGTTCATTCCACAAATCAGATCAATGCTTAAATGGCTCCATTGGAAATTTTCCTACACCTAAGGTGCCCCTTTCTTTCAAGTAAGTTAGGGTAGGTAGATCATGTATGTACATATTTTATTTCTTTAGTTCAGTTTTACATAATAAGGTGGACTTTTTATTGAAGTTTGAAGATAAATCCATGAAAGAAGAAGAATCACAAGAGTTCATTTTGAATATGACTCCATAGCCCAATGGAGAAGCCAGGTGATCTTGAGATTCTGGTGTTCTATGCAAACCATAGGGGGTCACAGTCCCGTAGTTGGAGCCAGTTGTTGACCAAAATTTGGTCATCTATATTTTCCCTCTTTTGGATTCATAGAATCCTTGATATCAAAAGAATACATTTTTTGAAATTTTATAAGTTCATTCTGTAGCCCTCAGTCTCAGCTTTGCCACACATTTTTTGGATCATAAATCTATTTATGTATGCCTAAGTTAATCAATATCTTGTCCAGAGGTATGATTTTGAATAATATTTCTAAGTATCATGTTCTCCTCTCCTCTCCTATATTACAATTCTACCATACTTAGATTTTATTTCGATTTCTTTTCCTCACACCCCTCCTCTCTTATTTCATACTCAACACTTAGAATTTTCACTCAAAATCTTTCTCTCCATACTTTACCTCACTCTTCTCCCATACACTCCACTAGCCTCCACACTTAGACATTTTTGGGACTCTTCTCTCATATCCTCATCAGGTTCATGGGTTGGTGGAATCATCTCCTTCCCTCACCTTCCCCTCACCGCAAACCTGCAATGCTCCTAACTCCACTACCTACACTTTACCTTCCCCCTTACATCACCTTGTATCACTCTTAGCCATCTTCCACCTACAAATTACTCTTTCCCCCTCTCATCTTTTTACCCTCTCCCTACTTAAATGTTTTTAAAAGTAATATAGCTCGCGGGCAAGAGGAAACAAGTCATCCCTCACTCCCTTACTCACCTAACTCCCCAGCCCACTAACCCGTCCCCATAGCCTACAAACTACCCCCTCGACTTTAGCTACCCACATTTTTCCCTTCAATTACCCTCTCATACATCCTCCCATACTTAATTTGTTTTCTCAAGTTTCATTACATTAAATTCTGAACTAATAAGATCCTTCCCTATAACAACACACAATTTGTGACACATGGCGACGTATTATTGGTTATACTTGGCATCTAATGAGATTCTAACACATGGGATATGACTCAAAAATTACTTAGCAATGAATCAACAATGACTTAGTGTTTACTAGGCATGAGGTGGATGATGACGGGGTTCCAAAACTTATTATTTTATTCCACAATTTTCCAAGGGTCGAATCCTCCAAGCTCCATAATGTCTTCTCTTCTTTGTGTCTTGCTAAGTGTATGAAACAATTAGTATTATCTACCATGAATATTTGTAATATCCCATGCATGTGGGATAACCTCTATGAATAAAAAGTCAAATTTGCATGAAGAAAAGAAAATTCAATCCAAGGGCTGAGATTTTCCCATCAATTTTAATCGACGGTGGTTGAGCGTTGATATTACGGAAGCCATAACTGGAGCTCTGGGTTTCAGAATAGTGAAAAATTCATACTGTTGGAAAGGTGTTTTGACTTAGAAGATAATGGTATAGGTTTAAAGGCTTGAAGGTTTATTAAGTTTCCCAAAAATCTAAAATATCGTTCAATTTCATTTTTTAATGGCCTACGTGACAACTCAACTTCACAAGCTCATATCTTGAGATCCGGGCGACGGATTTGGGAAAATTTTATATCATTGGAAATATAAGAAGATGAATATCACATAAGAAGTGGTTTTAAGGGATTAAAATATTTACATCCTTACAATAAAATTAGAACACAATCATCTCTTAAATCAGGAAGCAAATTAAAAATGATTTTAAAAGAAGTTTATTTAAAATGTATATATTTAAATATTTTTGGGGCCCACTTTAAAGAACGAATATCAATGAATTCAAGTCATTAATTAGATTCCAATGTTGTATTAATTAAATTTATTTTATAAAAAATAAAAAGGAATTTAAAGAGAAAAAGGAAAAACCCTAACTACTCAAGTAGTTAGAAGAGCATTTCTTTAAAAAGGGAAAAGAGAGACTTCATGAGTTTCATAATTCATTGTTGAGAGAAAATTCTAAGGTGCAAGAGAGAACATACCATCCATCGTTATGTAATCAAGATTTTTATCAACAATAAAATATTTTCATTCTTCTTCATTCTTTTCTTCTTCTACACTATTTTCTCAAATCTTTTTGTTTGTATTCTTGAAACAATCATGGGGCTGAGTTCTCAAGTGTTTTTCTTGTGATATTACAAGACTTTTCATATATGATCATGGAGCATTTGCAGCCATATATGTGACTTTCAAATGTATTTTTTATATTGTTAGATATATTTTATGAGAAAGACTCCACAAAGAATTAATTTCAGGGTTGATCTTGATTGTATCTTTTAACTTTGAGTTTTAAGTACGAGTTATTTGAGGTTGACCTATCAATTCCCTTTCATTTTAATTGCAATAGTCTTTTAAAATTCTTTGATATGATCGGAAATATTCTCTCTTTTCCCTTGTGAGGAGATATGAATGTATCTATAGAATATTACATATGTGGTGTTGAGTATTTGTATTTTATGATATTGAAGCTCCTCTACAATATTTTGTTTGTAAAGAACTTCTTTATTCACATAAAGATCATATTGGGTTATTGAAGAACCATTTTCATTTAAATCCAAGAAACAAATATTTGGGGTTTGATGTCTAGCACTCTCCCTATTCCAATATATTCAAAGATATATATTTTATCCAAAGAGGAGAACCACCTCTCTAAAAACGAAGGGGGACTAATGTCCTCATGAGGTTGTCATTTCGGTCCTGACAAATTCAAGCGTCAACAGGTAGAAATGCCAATAGATACTCTACATTAGTGCTGACATTATTTTTAATGAATATGCAACATTCTCCAAAGTGTCCACCTTCATCAGTAACACCTTCTTGTCTTCAACTGTGTATCTCACAAAGTGATATTGAACATAAATATGCTTTGTATTTCAATGATAAGTTGGGTTCTTTTCTAGGAATATTTCACTTTGACTGCCACAATATATCCTTAGATCTTGTTGTGCCAACCCAATACCTAAACACAATATCTATAAACATACCTCTTCCTTTCTTTCATGAGTGGCTACCATGTATTTAGCTTTTGTAGTTGAAAGTGCCACTACATATTGTCTTTTTCTTATCCAATTGATTGCTACTCCAAATAGGTTAAACACATACCCACTTGTAGATATTCTACAATCCAGATTTCTATCCTGGTCTACATCAACTAATCCATGTATTCCCAACACTTTGCCCAATATTAGTCTTCCTAGATATCACAATCCATAACTCGTAGTGCAACGCATATACCTGAAAACCCTTTTTACTGTTGTCCAATGATCCTTCCCTAGTTTTGACATATACCTGCCCCAATATCCCACTACATGTGCAATGTATGGTTTAATACAGACCATTGTATACATCAAACTACCAACCACACTCATATATGGAACATGAGATATATCCTCTTCCTTGTCTTGTGTCTTGGAACATTGATCTTCAGATAACTTTACACCTACAGGAATAGGAACCTTGACCGATTTACATTCCTACATATTAAACCTATGCATTATTGTCTCGACATGTTTCCTCTTATTTAACCCGAGTTTCTTGTTTTCCCGATCTCTTTGAATTTCCATACCCAAAATGAAATTTTCCAAACCAAGATCCTTCTTGTCAAACTTAAAGGACAACTGAGTTTTCACATCCTACATAATCTTCTTGTTGTTTCCTATTAGCAACATATCATCCACATACAATACCAAATAAATAAGATGATCACCAATTAATTTGAAATAAACACAGTGATACTCTTTTCTCCTTGTGAAGCCAAGTACCAACATACAATTATCAAATTTTTGATACCATGTCCTTGGTGATTTCTTTAACCCATACAAGGAAATTTTGTATCTTGCATACCAACTCTTTCTTTCCCTTCACAAAAATTCCTTTTGGTTGCTTCATGTAGATTTATTCTTCTAGATCCCCATGTAAGAATTTTTTCTTCACATCCATTTGTTCTACTTTAAAATCAAATGAAACAACAACAAATAAAATAAATCTAATAGGATTTAACTTGGCAATAGGAGAAAAAATATCACCATATTCAATTCCCTCAACCTGGGAATAACCTTTTGTTGCTAACCGAGCTTTGTATTTCTTCACTTTTCCTTCTACATTCAACTTCTTTTAAAACACCCATTTGTTTCCAATGGTGTTTATTCTAGCCAGAAACTCCACTGGATCCCAAGCCTCATTCTTATCCAAGGTTGCCATTTCTTCAACCATGGCCTTTTTCGAGAGTTTTCGATCCTTTGAATACAATACCTCCTTAACATTTATAGGATCATCATCAGCAATAGGAAAAGAAAATTTTGAACATAAATCAGGTGGAGTATACATTTCCATTTTTGTTCTTTCCTGAATTGATATCATCAATACTGGAGTATGGGGATCTTCTTCTTTTGATTCATGTTCTTATGTAGAGTCTAATTCATCATTCTTCAACTCAAACTCTATTTTCTCTGGTTCTTCCTTCCTTGGTGGGAATTTATGTTTGAAAACATCTTTGATTTCTCTAAATACCACATCTTTACTATACAAAACCTTCTTATTTTATGGGTTCCAAAGATTATAGCCTTTTATACCATCTTCATACCCTATAAATATACACTTTTCAACCTTTTTAGCTAGCTTACTCTTGTTTTCCTTTAGAACATGAACATAGGCATCACGGTCAAATACCCTAAGATGTGTTAGAGAGGTTTTCTTACCAGTCCATTCCTCATGTGGAGTCTTTTCATCCAATGTTGAACAAGGTGATCGATTGACTAGGTAACATGTAATACCCCCTTCCTTTGTCCAAAATTCTTGTCCCAACTCGACACCACTAAGCATGCACCTTTATTTTTCCATCAGTGTCATGTTCATCCTTTCTGAAACTCCATTCAGTTGAGTTGTGTATGGAGTATTATTCGGCCTTTCTATACTGCACTTCTTACAGAAATCTTTGAATTCATTTCTGTAGATATCTCCACCATTATCCATCCTCAACACCTTAATTATTTTCTCTGTTTGATTTTCCACAAGAGACTTAAACTCTTTCAACTTGTCAAAGACTTTAGATTTATTCCTAAGTAAATATATCCATGTATTCCTCAAGAAGTCATCTATAAATGAGACATAGTACACATATTTTCCCAGTGATGGAACTAGCACAGGTCCAAACACATCACTGTGCACCAACTGTAAATTTCCCTCTTCCCTTATTACAACCAAAGGGAATCTTACCCGATTCTTCTTCCCATATACACAATGTTCACATAAATAAAAATCCAGAGAGAAGTTATACATACCTTCACTCATACCTTTATCATGTAGTAGTTGAAATCCCTTCTCTCTGATATGCCCCAGTCTTTGATGCCACAACATAGTTGTTTCTCCAAAGGCTATAGGATTTTTTTCTTCTTCGGCTCCAATATTAGGAACAATGGAACTATTACACCCATCACTAATAGTTCTTCCCTACATCTTATATAGAGTTTCAATACAAACTCCCCTTATCAACACCATTTCTCCTTGAACTGTCATACATGTTTCTTTCTCAAACATTGCTTTTACCCTCGCATCATCCATTTTTATTATATAAATCAAATTTTTAGCCAATCATGGGATGTGTAGAACACCATGTAGTGTTTTAATAATTCCATACATGAGCTTCATCTTGAATTTTCCTTGACTTATGATTTTGGCTCTCGATTCATCACCTAGGAAAACATTGCCTCCATCATACTTTTCATATTAACATAACCACTCCCTGTAGGGATTCATATGAAAATATGTTCCTAAGTCAAACATCCATGCCTCATGGTCTGCATGTGTTCTTGATGAATCCAAGTACATATCCCCTCCTTCTTTTGAGGAGGTTTTTTCTTCTATAGAAGGATAATACTCAGATCCCTTCCCTCTCTCAACACTTTGGGATCTACATTGATTCTTGTAGTGCCCTTATTTTCCACATCCCCAGCATACCTTTACAAAATTTCCTAGATATTTATATCTTCCATAGATTTAGATCTCCCACTTGAGGACTTAGATCTATTTCTTTCCTAGGAGATTCCTCTCACAAATAATGCATCTGCACTATGTCCTTCCATGTTCTTTCACCTCATCTCCTCCGACAACAAGGATTAGACCACATCATCAAAACTTAAATTAATTGTATTACTACCTATGGCCACAACTAGACTATCCCATGAGTCTGGTAAAGAGAACAATAAATCGATACATTTTTATTCATCAAAAATATTAATATCAACCGATAATAATCAACTTACCACTATATTGAATGCGTTCAGATTCTTTGTCATCGAGTATTCATATTTCATCCTCAAGTTATACAACTTCTTCCACATGAACAATTTATTTACCAAGGACTTAGACTGATTTAAATTTCCCAACTTATCCCATAATTCCTTGTTTTTAGCTTCCTATGACACATTCATTAATACTGAATCTGAGAGACAGAACCATATTGTGTTCTTTGCCTTTCGATCCAAAATTTTCCATTCTTCTATTGACGTTCATGTAGGTGAAATACTTGGATCCACCATGATCCATTGATCTTTGTATACTAATAGATCTTCCATCTTGAGCTTCCACAACTCAAAACAATTCCCATTAAATTTATAGATCTCTATTTTCAAATTGCTCGCCATTTATTTTAACCTGAAGAATCAATACTATAGATCTCCCACTATAACAAGTCTTATCACAAACTTGAGCCAAACCCTTAGCCACAAATGTGTCCCTCTGAAGCCAATAATTTCTCTGATACAAAATGTAGATTTTAACCTTGTACAATTAATTACTGCAAACATATTCTTATTAAAAATAGAAAATATACAATGTCACAGACTCACATACATTACACAGATATTTTCACCCTGGAAACCCAAATTGGGAAAACCAACAACCTATTTAGAGACGCACCTCTAATATTCTTTATTCATCATATTCATTGTTTACAATGGAATTTACATATAGGATATCATAGCATCCAAACCCCTAATCCATTGAACCATATTAGTTAACCCTAATTTCTTAACCGGAATTAGAAAACCATCGACAAAAACCATGTTCGAAAAATCGCCAAAAAACAGAAAAAAAAACCTGTAAAAAATGAGCCATTTTCTTTTCTTAGGGGCTCCCGCCCCCAAACCCATGCAACCCCGTTGGTTAGGGGGTGTTAAGCACCCCCCAGAAACCCTTTGCTTGCATATAAATGTATAGTACATGGGATCTGTTGGCATGTTTACAGGTAGAGTGTGGTTTTCATTGATGGCAAGATCAGAGTGTGCAACGATGGCAAAACAAGAACAATGTAAGCTCAGGAGGATTAGTGCAGAGTCGCACACAGTGCGTAGGTGTGCACCAGGTACAAGGTTAAATCATTTCCAAAGCTCAAGAGAGATAGCGTACTCAGGATATTAGATGGATCAAAGGTCAAGGCCTTTGACACTTAGAAATTATTCCAAGTCAGGAGGATGCGTAAGCTTGGGAGGGGAAGCGACAGTGATCATTGGATCCCATTGAGAATTCCCGATGATCATCAGATCTAAATTTAGATAGGCCAAGTGTGCAAATGGAGGACATATCTCGGGTGTTAGATCTGAGTGTGGGGTCCAACCGTCGTTGGATCTAGGAGAACCTACATGTTCTTTAAAGTGCAAGGTGAAGTGGGCTTACAAAATCCTGAAAGAAGGAGGACCGTCAATCTTCAGGATCACAAACTGAAAGGTCAAAGGAAGGAAGTTCTCTAACCTTCCAAATTGCGATATGAGAAATCGTGATAAGATTTGGGCCGTCAGATATGGAGTAATTACGAAGGACCAATAGCCGTTAGATATGGTGAAGCTGCAAGGTGGATAAGACCAAGAGTCATCCAACTCTCCAAAACTATGAAGGAATCTTGGCCATCCATTGAGGATAGACGTGGATCGTTGGATGTAGAGGACACATGCTGAAAAATCATCATTTTACTGACTAGAAATTCAAAGTCACGAGGTTCTCCATCATTCCAACTTGCGAAATGTGAAATGGCAAGATGATATGAGCCGTCGAATCGAGGAGAAATCTGGACCATTGATTAGGCATGAAGAAGGATCGTGAAGTGGATAAATCACGATAAGATCTAGATCATTGATCAAAGAGGGGCGTGTGGTGATAGATCAGAGCATGACAGAAACACCGATATGTGAAATTGCAAAACGCATTTTGGCACAGCCTGTGGTCATCACCGATGGTCACGTGAGGGGAAGAAGCTAGCGGTGCTAAGATCCATATCGGAGTCTCGACGATCGCAACTTGGAGTATCGAGATCCTTCATCATAGGAATCACGATATGCAAGATCGTGCTGAGATCTGGACCATTAGATCATTGGATATCTCGACCGTTGATCAGGCTCGATGAAGTTCATAAGTTTGCGAAATATGAAGTGCCTTTTGGCGCAGCTTGTGGTCACTGCCAGTGGTCACGTGAGGGGAAGAAATTAGCGGTGCTAAGCTCCATATCAGAGTCTCAATGATAGTGACTTGGAGTGTCGAGACCCTTCATCAAAATATTTCTAAAATGCGAAATGCGAAAGGCATTTGGATTAGGCCCGTGGTCACAGCCAGTGGGCTTATAGGATAAACACAAGACCTTATGGATTTAATCCAACGGTGTTGGTTATTTGAGCATCTGATTGAAGGGTTATTGTTGATCTTCATGATTAACTGTTCAGTTACGATTCAGTTAGCAGAACCAAATCATGGTTCTTGGATGGTTGGCGATTCCATTTCTGAGGCATTTTTGTCCAAGAATATTCAAGGTGTAACCGTAGAGGAAGTCAATAAAAGAAACACGTAGTGACTGTGCGTGGTTGGTTGTTCTGAATGAAAAATGAGTTGAACTGAAAGAAAGAAAATATTGCAGTATGCATAGAGTGAGACCAACAATATGTGCAATGTGAGATAAAACTCAGATATGAGTAACAGATGAGGAATAGACAGAAGCGAGATGCAGTTTTTTTTTTGAGGCTTGAGCGAGCGAAGTAGAGCAAAAGTGGAGTGGTAGTGAACAACCCGATGAGTAGAACCATGGCACGGTGAAGAGCATGCAGAGGCACTATGCATGGAGGAAAAAGAAGGTGCATAGATAGTATAAATATGCAGAACAGAGAAGAAATAGCATGTTGTGGACAGGAGATGAAATACATAGAAGAGGCATAATTCATAGAATCAAAATAAGATGCAGAGCATAAAATACAATAGAAGAGAAGAACAAGAGATGCATAGCTGAGACAGTAAAAGAAGGCTGGGGTGCACTTGTAGATAAAAGTAGAAGATCAAAAAGTGAAAGAAGATACAGGTAGAGAGACATTAATACAGGAGAGTAGAGCAACATAGCAGAACAGTGATAAGCCCAGTAATCCAATGACAACTATTGAATCATTGTAATAAGTTTCAGTAGAAAATATTTATAATCAGGGTGGTAGGGAGGTGCTAGGGAGGACTATTGTCCTCATAGGTTCAAGTGGGTGCTTGAACAAAAAGAGTTGTAGCTTCCATCTGGTTGCAGCCAGAAAAGCCAGGGTGGCAGGGTGGTGCAAGGGAGAACTGTTGTTCTCTATTATACAAGTTGGTGCCTGTGTGACTGGAATTTGGTGCTTCCATCTAGTCAGTGCTGGAAAACTTAGGGAGTTGTTGCTTCCTTCTAGTGGGTGCTAGAGAAACCAAAGAGTTGGTGCTCTCAAACAAGTTGGTGCTTGTATAAGTGGAAGTAGGTGCTTCCATCCAGTCAGTGATGGAACGCTCAGGGAGTTGGTGCTTCCTTCTAGTCGGTGCTAGAGGAAACAAAGAGTTGGTGCTCTCAGCAAGTTGCAGCATGCAAAACAGAGGTTTTAGCCTCACAATGAGTTGGAGCTCATATGTATGATAATGTATAGAATGTAAAGATTACTTATCATACCAAGAAGAAGAGGTTTTTACCCTTTATGGGTTTCCTTAGGAAATATCTGTCTCTATATATTTCATATGTGTGACTGATGTTGAATGTTCTATTGCATACCTCTCTGCATTATTGTGATTTTCATTGAGTTCTCTATAAAGAATTTAAAATAAGCATAATTGTTTAAGCTGGGTAACAACTGATTCACCCGCCCCTCTTAGTTGTCCAATATTTGGTATCAGAGTTAGTTCCTTTTATCTAAATGTATATCTGTAAGCTTAAACATGACAAGTCATGAAGGGACTTCAACCACTAATCATCCTCTATTTGATGGAACAATTTTTTCCTTCTGGAAGGTTAGAATGAGAACATATCTAATGGCCTTAGGTGTTGATGTTTGGGATTTAGTAGAGACTGGATACATAAATCCTGTTTTGCTATCTTCCAAGGATGATAAGTTAGAATTTAGCTTTAATGCTAAGGGAATGAATTCTATCTTGAATGGACTTGCAGAAGCCGATTTTTTACAGGTGATGCATCTTCAAATTGCCAAAGAAATGTGGGATAAACTTATTAGTAGCTATGAAGGAAATGAGAAAGTAAAAGATGCCAAACTTCAAACATTTAGGTTGAATTTTGAACAACTAAAGATGAATGAATATGAAATAGTTAGCAAGTATTTTTTAAGAGTTGAAGAACTTGTGAATGCCATGAAGGGTCTTGGTGAGAAGATTGAAGAATCACTTTTAGTTCAAAAGATTTTAAGATCTTTGCTTGATAAATTTAATCCAAAAGTCTCTGCAATAGAAGAACTAAATGATCTTAAAACTCTGTCCATTGATCAACTCCTAGGAACTTTGACTGCATATGAAATGAGAATCAACAAAGATAAATCCATTACTAGAGAAGAATCTTTTAAAGCAGACAAGAATATCGATTCAGATTTAGATGATATTGAGGAAAAATTTGTGAGAAGGTTAAAGAAAGGATCAGGAAAATATCAAGGCAATCTTCCCTTCAAATGTTTTAACTGTGATAATATAGGTCACTTTGAAAATAAGTGTCCACACAAGAAGAAGGACCAGAACTCTAAAGGTGAAGAGAAGTACAAATCCAAAAGATTTGATAGAAAGAAAAGTTTATGTGTAGACAATGATGATGATCATTCAGATGATGAAGACAATGACTCTTCTATTGGAAATAAACTAAATGACTTCATGCTTATGGCCAAAGAGGATTATGATAATAAAATCACAGGAAGTGAGGCTAATGAAGAAGAA
>JZKD02S0130744.1:20247-38858 GCA_000966675.3 Picea glauca
TCCCCTGCAAGTAAAGAAGAATACACAGATACAATAAAAGAATGTCCAATTAGCATCTATCCCATGGAAAAAGTAGAAGAAGAATCATGTAATAAGATGGAAGTTGAAGTTTTGAAGGTTGAGAAGTCAAACACCCAAAGAAAGTTCTTAAATAGCTCCATGACCCTAGATAAGCTCTTGGATAGTCATAGATCACCAAATGACAAATCTGGTATTGGATGCAACAAGGAAGAAATCAGTACTTCTAAGAAACCTGATACAGGTCCTTCGTCTATGAAAAAGAAAAGCAGGTATGAGAGTGGTTGTAGTGGTTTTTTCTTGTGATCAAATATGGTCATAAAAGCCTTGGATTATATGCATCATGGAAGAAAAATTAAATTGCAGTAATAGAGATCGATGAGAATCAATGGCGAGATCCAAGGGTTATTTAAAAAATACAAGCTACAATTGCACAGTGTTCAAGTAGGACAACAACATTCGCAGTAGCGACATTCTGATGTACAGAGTTATATACATGACATTATGTAGAGATAACAAGAGGAAAGACCTTTTCAGGGAAAGCTAATCTTTTTAGAAACAAAGGAGGAGAACCATCAGAGGCAGAGAGAGAACAGTGACAGGGGGAATCATCCAGTTATGACAAGAAAAGGTTGAGGAAGGAGTCCCAGTAAGAGAGGTGAGCAATATTGAGTCTGCTACAAAGGACACAGTTGAAGGTGAAGATGAATAGGTCCAAGAATCAGAAGGAGAATACTTTGGTTTAGATACAAATATTCTACAGGCCTCAAATAAGAGAGTCCATCCTATCAGGGGGAGTTTGTGTTGGTTTAATATCTGATACCTCCTAAAAATACTGCAACAACTCAGGGGGAGCATGTTTTCTTTGACATTGATGTTAAAGGGAGAGAAAAGGTTTGGACTGGATTCTACAGTTGGAGGTCCAAACAGATTAGCGCAGTCATTTAGGGTTGCCATCAATGACAAAGGGGGAGATTGTTGGCATGTTTATAGGAAAAGTGTGGTTGTCATTGATGGCAAGATCAGAGTGTGTGGTGATGGAAAAACAGGAACAATGTAAGCTCAAGAGGATTAGTGCAGAGTCACACGCAGTGCGTAGGTGTGCACCAAGTACAAGTCTAACTCATTGCCAAAGCTCAAGAGAGATAGCATACTCAGGATCTTAGACAGATCAAAGGTCGAGGCCTTTGACACTTAGAAATTATTCCAAGTCAGGAGGATGCGTAAGCTCAGGAGGAGAAGCGACAATGATCATTGGATCCCATTGAGAATTCATGATGACCGTCAGATCTGAATTCATATAGGTTGAGCGCGGAGATGGAGGACATATCTTAGGCATTAGATACGAGCGCGGGGTCCGACCATCGTTGGATCCAAGAGAACTTGCACATTCCTTAAAGTGCAAGGTGAAGCTAGCTTACAAAATCCTGAAAGAAGGAGGACCGTCCATCTTCAGGCAGGACACGTGGTCACAGATCATCATCTCGCAAACTGAAAGGTCAAAGGAAGGAAGTTCTCTAACCTTCCAACTCACAATATGCGAAATCGCAATAAGATCTAGGACATCATATCTGGAGTAATTACAAAGGACCAACAACCATTAGATATGGTGAAGCTGCAAGGTGGATAAGACCAAGAGTCATCCAACTTTCCAAAACTGTGAAGGAATCTTGGCCATCCATCGAGGATAGTCATGGATCATTGGATCCAGAGGACACATGTCGAAAGATCGTCATTTTACTGACTGGAAAGTAAAAGGCACGAGGTGCTCCATCATTCCAACTCGCGAAATGCAAAATGGAGAGATGATATGAGCTGTCGGATCGAGGAGAAATCTGGACCGTTGATCAAGCATGAAGAAGGCTCATGAAGTGGCGAAATCGCAATAAGATCTTGATCATTAATACAAGAGGGGCACATGGAAATTGATCAGAGCACGACAGAAACATCGATATGAAAAATTGCAAAATGTCTTTTGGCACAGCCTGTGGTCACCGTCGGTGGTCACGTGAGGGGAAGAAGCTAGCGGTGCTAAGCTCCATCTCAGAGTCTCAGTGATCGCAACTTGGAGTATTGAGATCCTTCATCACAGGAATCACGATGAGATCTGGACCATCGGATCATTGGAGATCTCGACCGTTGATTAGGCTCGATGAAGTTCATAAGTTCACAAAATACGAAGTGCTTTTTGGCACAACTTGTGGTCACTGCTGGTGGTCACGTGAGGGGAAGAAATGAAATGCGAAATGTGAAAGGAATTTGTATTAGGCCCGTGGTCACAGCCAGTGGGAATATGGGATAAACGCAAGACCCTACGGATTTAATCCAATAATGTTGGTTATTTGAGCATCTGATCGAATGGCTATTGTTGATGTTCATGATTAACTGTTCAATTATGATTTAGTTAGCAGAACCAAATCATGGTTCTTGGATAGTTGGTGATTTCGTTGTTGAGGCATTTTTGTCCAAGAAGATTCGAGGTGTAACCATAGAGTAAGTGGATAAAATAAACACGCAGTGACTGTGCTTGGTTGGCTGTTCTGAATGAAAAATGAGTTGAACTAAAAGAAAGAAAATATTGTAGTATGTGTAGAGTGAGACGAATAGTATGCGCAGTGTGAGATAAAACTTAGAGATGAGTAACAGATGAGGTATAGACAAAAGCGAGATGTAGTTTTCTTTTTGAGGCTTGAGCGAGCGAAGAAGAGAAAAAGTGGAGTGGCAGTGAACAAACCGATGAGAAAAACAATGGCATGGTGAAGAGCATGCAGAGGCACTGTGCATGGAGGATGAAGAAGGTGCATAGATAGTATAAATATGAAGAACAGAGAAGAAATAGCATGCTATGGACAGGAGCTAAAATACATAGAAGAGGTGTAATTCATAGAATCAAAACAATACGCAGAGCATAAAGCACAGCAGAAGCAAAGAACAAGAGATGCATAGCTGAGACGGTAAAAGAAGGCCAAGGTGCACTTGTAGAGAAAATCAGAAGATCAGAAAGTGTAAGAAGATGCAGGTAGAGAGACACTGATACAGGAGAGAAAAGCAGCATAGAAGAACAGTGATAAGCCCAGTAATCCAATGACAACTATTGAATCATTGTAATAAGTTCCAGTAGAAAATATTTATAATCAGGGTGGTAGGGAGGTGCTAGGGAGGACTATTGTCCTCATAGGTTCAAGTGGGTACTTGAACAAAAAGAGTTGTAGCTTCCATCTGGTTGCATCCAGAAAAGCCAGGGTGGCAGGGTGGTGCAAGGGAGAACTGTTGTTCTCTATTATACAGGTTGGTGCCTGTGTGACTGGAAGTTGGTGCTTCCATCTAGTCAGTGCTGGAACAATCAGGGAGTTGGTGCTTCCTTCTAGTGTGTGCTAGAGAAACCAGAGAGTTGATGCTCTCAAACAAGTTGGTGCTTGTATAAGTGGAAGTAGGTGCTTCCATCCAGTCGATGTTGGAACACCCAGGGAGTTGGTGCTTCCTTCTAGTCGGTGCTAGAGAAAACAGAGAGTTGGTGCTCTCAGCAAGTTGCAGCTTGCAAAACAGAGGTTGTATCCTCACAATGAGTTGGAGCTCATATGTATGATAATGTACAAAATGTAAATATTACTTATCATACCAAGAAGAAATGGTTTTTACCCTTTATGGGTTTCCTCAGGAAATATCTATCTCTGTATATTTCATATGTGTGACTGATGTTGAATGTTCTATTGCTTACCTCTCTTCCTTGTTGTGATTTCCATTGAGTGCTCTGTAAAGATTTTAAAATAAGCATAATTGTTTAAGCTCAGTAACAACTAATTCACCCCCCCACCCTCTTCGTTGTCCAACATGATCAATTTTGAAAAGAGTATAACACATACCCAACAATAGCCTCCTTGTGCTCCTTAATAACAACCTTGGACCATATGTTATATTTCATAATAGCCTTACATAAGATGAAGCGCACTATGGTATCATATCCACATGGTGGTACCACAAGACTATAACATAATATTATAATGTTGATTTTGTAATTCTGGAAATAAACCTTGTATGGAGTTTTCAAAACGTCCAACTTTTCGAGTGGACATTCCACCCATCATCAAGGACTATTGAATCAATAAGTATGAAAAGAGTGTTGGGGTAGGGGGTATATAAAGGTGAAGATAATATGACCTTAGGGAAAATCATAGACATATTCGTTAAAAATTGGTCGTTGTGAAAAAAGGAAAGTTATTTTTTTATTATTAATAAGGTAAAAATATATAATAAAAGGATAAATTTTAAAGCTAAGAGAATACTTAATCAATAATAATTATTAAATAATAATATAGTTAATCAATAATGATTATTAAATAATAATGTAGTTAATCAATAATGATTATTAAATAATAATATACTTAAACAACAATAATTATTAAATAATAATATAGTTAATAATAATTATTAAATAATAATATAGTTAATAATAATTATTTAATTGAAATTAGTTAGAGGCTAGAATTTGAAATATAATTGAAAAATAGTTATTTTGTTATTATTAATTAATGTATAAAAGGTCAAACTAAGACGATATTTAATCAATAATAATTGTTAAATAATAATATAATTAAGAGTAATTAATTATTGAAACTGATTAGAGTTTAGGTATTGAGGACAAAAAATGGATACTTAAAAATAATTAATAATAATTAAAAAAGAAAGGATTTAGAAAGGTAGAAAATTGGTTAAAGAAGAGAATGTGTGTATAGAGGAAAAGTTGAATAATGAATTTAAAAAATGGTTAGTTAATAATAATTAATGAAAACGATTAAAAATCATGGGCTTAGGATGATTAAATTTAAAATCATGGATTAGGATGATTAAAATTATTCATTAGAGATTGGATTGACAAGAATTTATGACAAAGGCACACGGGGTGTTGTGCATGAACGGACAAGGAAAGAGTGACATAGGAAAGCCATAAGAAAGTTTAGTTTGATTGTCCGATGCGGTGAATGACATGTTTCCATGATTGAATGAGTTTATACATGTTTTCATAGTTAAAAATATTATAATTTGATTCTTTGCCTCGATCTATGTACTATGAATATTTACAAGGCGTAATTATATTATTTATATAGGTGGTTGTTACAACTCAATGTACATGGCTTGACGCCCATCCAAATAACCATGTCATTACCAACTAAATTAACTACTTGACGAGAACCCTATAAAGTTCTTGTTTTTAAAGGTGTGTTTTAGAGGGTTTTTTAATCATTTTTAAAAATATGATGCTACCCATATCACAAATTTTCTAAGGTTGTGTAAAAAAAAAGTATTGAAGTAATAATGTTTTCATATGGATTTTTTCTAAATGCACCTTGCCATTTAAAACAAATGGTGATACTTGTACCATAACTTTTTTCCAAGGCTTAATTTTAAAAAAATAGTGTTGATGTAGTAACACCATTAAACTTTTCTTTTCTTTTTATCCTTTCAAGGGGATTTTCTTGTTTTTATTTTTCCTTCAGAGGTGACATGGTATCTATTGTTTTTTCCATTAACTAAGTTTTTTGGTAACTCTAAGTCTAATGATTATATTTTAAAAAAATAAAAATAAAAATGAGCAAGTCCAAGTCTAAGTCTAAGTCTGAGGATTTTTATTTTCTCTAATAAAGGGATGAGCACTCACTCAAATAGAGTCTTAATCTCCTTAATTCTATTAAATATAATGGAAATGTTTCCTTAATGTTATAAAATTAAAAGATATTTTTTACCAAATTTTAGTGAAATTTAAAAAACAAAATTGAAGATTTATAAAATTTTGAAAAATTTAATGCATATATAGAGGGGATGTCTATTCCCCAGGGATGATTCCCAATGTTTACCCCTCCCTTTAAGATAAAATTTTCTCAAAATTTCATAATATTTGGCCAAATTTTTCCAAATTTTTAAAAATTTAAAGCGTGGAGGGTGGGTGGGGGAGGGAGGCAGTGAGTGATAGTCATCATCATCACATAAGCCCCACTCTCTTTATGTTGAATTTTTAAAACATTTGGAGAAATTCCAATTTATGTGAACTTTAATTCATGGAGGAGGGTCATGGGGTGGAAGTGTTAGCACACTTACATATTTGCGAGGGGGGGTGAATTAGTATAAGATTGTTTTCTTTTGTTGCAATATTTATCAATTTATTACTGTATCATCATAAATAAATTAATGATAAATATATATACAACCATACAATCCATAGTACATAGAGATTTAACATGGAAACCAAAATGGGAGAAACCACTAAGCTTATCTTTATAATGTCATGTAGGCACCAACCCACTTATTACAATATTTGCAGGAACCTATCCGTTGTTACAATATTTGCAGGCACCAACCTGCAGTTAAAATATTTGCAGGCACCAACCTACAGGTGACACCAATATCCCTAGCTAATCACCAACTCAGCAAGATGTAGGCACCAACCTACTAGAGACACCAATCTCCTCAAATTGTCAAAAATACCGAATTGTCTCTTTCCTTCAAGCCTTCACCTATACAAATTTGTTGCTATGTCTCTATTGTCACAACAATCTCTGCCAATTCACAATATGCATTATGTCACAAGTTCCTTACACCTTGCACCTTCCAGCCACCCTTAGACAATTACTTTTCTCCTTCTTTCATTCATGGGACCTAAAAATATCAGAGCCTCTACCTCTCTTCCTTATCCTTTCACACTCGCTCTCAAAATACCTCTTAACACTTCATCCATCATGAACCTCAGAGCCTTGTATCACTTCTCTCACATTGCTAATCAACCACACTCAAAACTGATTTGGGAATTGTTGTTTATAGACTCCATTCTCTCATGGATTTGTCCACATGCCCCAAATAATTATGTCCATGGGGTCGGCTCCATATAACCTCAAAAACAAACTATGACACTCCTTCAAAATTGGCATAGACCCTTCTTTTTTGTTCCCAATATGCTCATAGACCACATGGCACAACTTCAACATTCAACAACCATCGGATCGGGTCTTCTTGATTAGTTATGAACCAATGATGTGTCTTTTTTTCACAAAAAACATGGAATATGTCCTCATCTCTCAACAAAAGTCCAATCTGGACCTTGGATTGATCTTAGTCATTGATATATTCTCCAAATCACTCAACACAACCCCATCGAACAACCATCATCTGATCATATCAATAATAAATTTCAATCATTGATCTCGATCCCCAGATGTCAATACCACTAGCATATTGGGCCCTCGACCTACTGGGGCACTAATCCACCAGCATATTGGGCCCCTGGGCCCCCAACCTACATGTCCTCAACACTCACACCTTTCCTTCAACCTTCCAGTCTCCAATATGGAACCATTCTCATGGAACCACATTACTAGGCCATTGGGCCCACCAGAGTATCGCCCTTCGAGATTTCAGTGATGCACTTCTCCTTTAATCATATGATATCTGATATGTTGGTATACACATGGTATCCATGTGGACTATTGTACGCATGTTCTATGCGATGTGGTTGTTGTCTTTGCATTGACATGGCAGGGGTCATGGCCTATACTTGTCTATGCTAATGTGGCATCCGAGCTGGCCCACCATGTATCAGTCCATCAGGCCTCCAGGACATTCATTTTTCTTACACTCTGATTTCTCCCAATATAAAATATGTTGATATTGTGGACCCCACTACTAGGGCATCCTGCCACCGGGATATTGGAATCCTGGAGCTTGAACACAACCATGCTCCTCCATTTTTCTGGTATCCAATATGAGATATTGTTTACATGGTCTTCTACCTGGATCCCTCTCCAAGTGTACTAGAAAACATGGCATTGGTCGTAGCGCTGATGTGGCTTTGTCGTGTTCATGATGTCATCACTTCCTCCAACTATTGTTCATATGCCATGCTGCCTCAACACTTAACATGTGGCATTGTCCTAGTTTCATATGTGATTCCTACAAGACGTTGATATGGTTGTTGATGTGACATATGAGATGGCCTATTGGGTATGGATCCCTCAAACCTTTGGCACTATGCATGCACTTCATTCTTGTAGTATCCAATACTCCAATATCATATCACCGCGACATCGGGACACCGAGGTATTGACCCCTCAAGCCCCTGGAACTTTAACTCCATGCAATATATTTCAATATCACGATACCCAGTATTGGAACCATGCCTCTTTGTGTTTTGAACATCGTGATCATGTGGCAGATGAGGTGGATTCTGCATAGGTCTTTGTACTGTCTTGGTTGATTATGTGGTGGATGACATGGCCTCTCTATGGTTCTGACATGGATGTTGATGCATTTTCAAAAAAAAATTGGTACTCCTCTATCTGGTATTAGATATTGTGGGATCCACAACTAAAAGGTAAATCCCCACACACAGTTCCATGGATTACTTGTTCTTATTAAAATTGTGTAATAGTTATTTTACAATATAAACTCTTTGAAATCAACCTTCCTTATGAATATGGGATTTATATTTTGTCTTGTTTTGGTTATCCTAGCCATTGGAAATCTTCACAGAACCCTTGCCAAAAATCAATCGGTGCATGCCTAGGATTCCTCTACACCCTTGGATTCATATTGTTGGTTTTTTTGTCTCCTCTATCGTGTCCTCTATTTTCAAGGTCATCTCATCCATCTTTCAATCATCATTTTTATTCAAACTTTTTATTTCACGATCATTTGTCTCATTGTTATGGTGTTGTCATTCAAGGTAAATACACAGGGTTATTGCAAAAGGTCGACGACTCATAAATATATTCATAGTCTCCCTTTATCTTTTACATCATTGGAATTCATGAATTTCACAATCTTGTCTACCTTTTGTTGAGGAAAAGATATGAAGTTATCTTACTCAAGCATTTTCGGATCTTGCGTGGCTAAGGAAAGATAGTCAGGAATGTTACCCTATGTTTCTAGCCTCAAAAAGTGTTTCCCAATCCACAAGTATTAATTACAAGGGGTTAGGTTGATTTTTTTAATAAAAGATTCTTGCTAAAATATAACATTTTTATACAATTTTCTGAATATATCATATTGCAAAAGAAAATGTGGAGATCAAAAGAAAAAATACTAAGTCACATATGAACATAGATGAGACAGAATAGAAATCGCTTTATTTTATTCCAAGAAATCAAAAGAATTGTTCTCTTTACAAAATCCTTGTGAGGGGCATGGACCAAGGTCAAACTTAGATATCCCCAATGAAAACCATAAAAAAGGACTTTGACAAGAAGTAAAACTGAACTTTAAAATCTGGATCATCTTTCCACAGACTGCTTCCCACTTGAATCTTCACAATATCATTTATCAGTCATGAAATTTAATTCATAAATAGACAAGTCTACACAGACTATCAAATATAGATCAACACCTCTGTTAGGTAGCTAGAGAGGTAGTAGTGGGGGCCTAAAGGATCCATAGTGATAATAGTGGAGTCCATTCAATGTAAGGTGGACTAGGTCCACTATATTATTAAATAAGTCCCATTATGGTAGTTAGATATAATAAATGGGTAGTTAGATATAAAAAATGTAAGAAGACTTCTTAGAAGGTTCTACTTCCAGAAGATTCCTCCTCTATAATGTTCTTAGGTGATGGTAGCACTATATAAAGAGGTTCAAGAAATGTAATGGGATATGAAGAGAATTATTGTATTGTGGAGTGGTAGTTCAATAGGAGGATGCCCCCTCGAAGACGCAAGTAAACATGAGAGGATCTCTTCCATAATAGGATCCATTGTATGGTGTTTCCCTACCTCAAGGGTTTCTATAATAAAGTTGTAGTTTTATATATTTTTCTATGAGTCTTTTTGGTATTTATGTACAAAATTATTTGTTTCTTAACAAGTGGTATCAGAGCACTTTCCTTGGCAGACATTGTGGGCAAATATTTTTTTATTTTTGCAGATTTTTTTTTCGAAGAAGAAAAAAAAGGGCCGCAACATTCCAGATATTTTCGGTGTATTTATGTGAAAAAATTGTAGAAATGGGTTGTATATATGATTTCCTCTTATAAAAACACCCAAGTTGAAAAAACATATCATCTGGAACAGAGTCCGGGAAGTCAAGATATTGAAGTTTTAAAATCTGCAAATTTTCAGGGTTTTTTTAGCAGACGACGGCGATAATTTTTTTTTTTTTTTTGTAGCATCTAGAGGCAGAATTTGCCCAAAAAAATTACATATCTGAGTTCCTCTCACAATTTCACCCAATTAAAAAAAACAATCATCCAAAACGGAGTCTGGGAAGTGAAGTTACGAGCATTTTAAATTCAACGGTTTTTAGGGGTTTTCCAGAAAAAGCCGTTATTTTCTGTCGTAACTTATTGTTCTATTTTCTCGGTTTTTTCATGATGACTATGGGACTAAAGATTTCATAGGGTGCTCAGATGGCTATTTCCTCTCAAAACCTCAAATAAATTCTACAAATTACTGAAGCATTCAAATCCCAATTGTATGACACATTGGATGCTAGATTGCATGACCTTGTAGATGGCCTCAATGATAGTTTTCATAGTATTCAAGATTTTTTGGATAGCATGCAGGAGATATTTATTATGGAGGACATCAGGGATGAATGTAATAAAAAAATATATGCTTGGTATGATTTTTAGTCCGATTATGATGATTGGTATATGGATCGTTATCATTTTTGGGATGACAACCCCTTTCATATTTTATTTGATGACTCTAATCCACCTTCTGTAGAGAGCATCAATGTGACAAATTAAGAGCCAATGATTATTACTAGTGTCCATCCTGCATATTCTACAATGGTATTATTCCTTTTAGATTCTACTACGACCCTTTTCCACTATGTGAATGGATCTTCTTATTTGGATCCACATGACATGTGCCAGTCTTTGGAGCATCATTTTGAGTTGGTTATTAGGTTCCAAAATATTCCATGGGGAGTTCACATGAGCACTTGGACATGGGACCTGGGCTTACAATGGTGGTTGGACTACTTCAGCATGGTGTCTTTCCTTTCTACATGGGACCTTGGTCCTCTAGTCTTCTTCAACATTATGGTCCACAATTATCCATGGGATGCTGGTATATGGTTGTACATCAATCATTGAGGAGAACTCTTTCATAAGGGGGATGGAATGTTAGGTAGCTAGAGAGGTAGTAGTGGGGGCCTAGAGGGCCCATAGTGATAATAGTGGAGGCTATTCAATGTAATGTGGACTAGGTCCACTATATTATTAAATAAGGCCCACTATGGTAGTTAGATATAATAAATGGGTAGTTAGATATAATGAATTTAAGAGGACTTCTTAGAAGGTTCTATTTCTAGAAGATTCCTCCTCTAGAATGTTCTTAGGTGATGGTAGTATTATATAAAGAGGTTCAAGCAATGTAATGGGATATGAAGAGAATTATTGTATTATGGATCAGTAGCTCAATAGGAGGATGCCCCCTCGAAGATGCAAGTGAACAAGAGAAGATCCATTCCATAATAGGATCCATTGTATGGTGTTTCCCTACCTCAAGGGTTTCTATAATAAAGTTGTGGTTTTCTATATTGTTCTCTGAATATTTGTGGTGTTTTTGTATGCAAGTATTTGGTTCTTAACAACCTTTGAAAACAAGCATCTGAATGATATGATTCAACTTTGAACCTTGATGTCTACAATAGGACCCTGTTGTCATAAAAGAGAATTAGGCCTTTGATGAATTAAAGAATGAATGACAATTGAACTATCTCAATAAAACTCAAGAGAAAACCTTAGTATTATTTCTCCTTCTATTCTCCCCTTGTCCTTTCTTCTCATTTGGATTTTATGCATTCAAAATTAGTTGAAGTAGTTCAACGACTTCGTTTAATTAAGTTAACTAAAACTCAACTAACTTTTAGTTTAGGGGAAGAATTAATAATAATAATAATAAGGGTCTTTTAATAAATAATAACTAGTTGGTGGGACCCCTTGTGACTCCCTTTAACTTCTTAACAAAAATAAACATACTAGACAATAATTCAAACACATCCCTCCTTGTGGCTCCCATAATCATTTTCATAATCTGAAAATTAAATATCAATGATATTTCAAATCATATCCAAACATATAATATCCAAAATATCCAAAAATAGTATGTTGTCCAAAATATTCAGCAATCCACTGTCCTTAATAAAACAATAATAAAGTATAATCAAAAACCATATTTTCCACTTTGAGAGGAAATTTTTCCTTTGTTGTTTCTATCCCCTTTTGAATTCCTTGAATTAGCCTTAGGCTGTGTAGAACCATGAGGCTTGATATCACTGATGACATGAGAACAATCATATTTCAAGTGCATGTGAGATGAAAATTATTTGGTTGAATCACTTGAAGGAGAAGAGGGGGAAGAAACAACTTTTCCTTTATCATGCATATGGTGGGCTTCAGTTTTGAGTCTTTTGCTTGTGTGGGAGGACTGTACATGTGAGTGTGCAGGGAAAATCTATATATTTGGGTTAACAAGAGGAGGAGGAGGAGTTAAAGACAAATTTGGCTAGCCACGATGGTGGGAGACTGTTGGGTGAACAATCTCCTTCCATACGTCATTCTCAGGAACTTCAGGTTGCAACGAAACATGAGGGGACATAGTGATACCAAGGACATGGTAGGGATGGAAAGGAGGCCTCTCCAATCTAGGTTGGACTACCCCTTGTCCAATCCAATTGAAAAATCTAGCTTGGAAAATTTGGTTTAACTCTTGAGGATCTGCATCGAAATGTATTGAAAATCTGGGCCTTCTAGGCCTTCTATTCCAATTCCCTATGCCCCTATTATTTTGTTCATGACTTCCTCTACTGAAGAAGCTCATCCTGTATGCAATAATTATTAGCAACTAACTTCTTAAACAGACCATACATGACTTTCTCTTACTATGAGACAAACTTTGGCTCAACAATCACATCATACTCATGCAATCCAATCCATAAAATTCATTTAATAATTGTCAATGAGCAGGGGGTGAATAAGGGTCCAAGGATATCTAAGGGGATTGTATTGAGTGAAAAAGTGAGAAAATTAAAGGGAGTAAGAACATGATTACATCTCAAAAAATCATTAAACAATTGACTATGCAACAGTAACCAAAACATATCAGTTGTCATCTATCTTTATGTTATTTCTTAATCGTTGTAATATAGAGCTTTAATTTAATTTTAATGAACAAGGCATGCAAAATGAATCTGGGATCGTGAGGGGATTTGTATTGAGAGAAAAAGTGATAAAATGGCAGGGAATTAGATGGATACTATTCATAAAATAAATTAAATAAATCAACAATCATAAATCTGTTCAAATTTAATCCAAAAAGAATCCACTTCCAAGACCAAAACATTCATTGTTCCTCAATTGTATACAAAACTTCTTATTGTCTCAATAATTAAATTTCCCAGAATTCCTTAATTTATAACAGTCTGTGCATTTATAACTTATGAAAACCCTTCCTATTCAAAAGTACTATATATACTAACGTTGATCTCTTTCTTTTAAAATAATCAAAACATGCACACCAATTCTTGGTATAGTATACTCAACATTCATCCCTGATAATCAATAATATACCATGATAAACAATTAACAAACATTTTTCTTTAATCAACAATCGGGCCCGATCTAGTTTACATGGTTTCCTTTAAAACAAGCATGGACAGACTTAAAATCATGCCCAATCATACACAGGTCTCTTCTATCATATCATTGACACAATCTTGAATCAACAACAACAGTCAACCCAAACATAAACCGTGAGCTTGATATCTATGCGTATCAACATATATAAACTTATTTTTAAACAATTTGATAGTTTGCATGATGATTTCAATATAATCATATCGTGTATGAAGCTAACAGAACTAGATTTACACATAGGCATCTCCTCTTACCTTTCCATAACCCTGATCGGACTTAGTAAAACTCACATAGGTGTCTTCTTATGAAATCAAGACCACACTAGATAAAACACAATGATTCAAACCATAAATGAATAGAAAGATAGTTCCCGACTATATGTAACCACTCATTTACATTCTTATTTTTTCAAACAAATTCATCACAGAAGGACCAAACAAAGACTCAACTGAGAGGATAGTTTTATAAATGATAGAGAATGTGTATTTAAAATTCCATAACCATTTAATTGATAACCCAATACTTGAAAAACCCCAGAAGGTGCTCGAGGAGAGAAAAGGCATTCAGATTCCAAGTCGGGCTCTTTAAAAATTAAATCCAGAGAGGCAACGAGACTTGCTTTCCCTTTTAAAACACAAAGATATAGTGGTGTTCCAAATCCTCATATCCATTTTACCATTGATTAGCAACCACAAACCACAATGTAATCTTGAAACAAAGAGCCACGCTCTTCTAAAACAATATAGTCTTTCGTCTTATACCTTCAAGCCTTCGACAAAATAATAAGTGAACGTCGAGGAGAGAAAAGGTGATCCAAGTAAAAGAACCCAGTTGCACATAGGTGCCTCTAACACTTTGCAGAGAGGAATGAGGGTTATATTAAATAATGGAGGGTATTCAAATACAATGATATGATGTCTCTTTCCAATCACTCGAGAGGTTGACAACTTTTGACAACAACAACAATGGGACTTTGGAACACACAATCATGATAATAGCAGAAACGAGATGAGTGGTGTGTGGAAGATATTTGTATCCTCCTATCCATTAAATAAAAAGGCCTATATTAACATTCGGGGCCAAACAAGACTGGGTTTTTGGAAAGCTTCCAGTGACAAGACAGTAAGAAACGACCATAAATAATAGCCCGGGGTTTAAAAAAACAACACACCAACTGTCGACAGTTTCTCTACAACTGGATGATGATTACCACAACAACTGAGAGGGAACCGAGTTGACAAACACTGATACACAAAATGGTGAATAAAAACCCTCAACCATCAAACTCAATGCCTTATTGCACCACTTCCATTATTATTTCACAGAGACCCATCATAAAAACCACACTGACTAAGAAAACAATCAATCTACAACCTTTATAACGATAATACCCATTTCTCTACTTACAATTACCAACATTTTACAATCTTCATAGAGAGCCATAACACCATATATACACAGAGTCAAAAAACTCAAGAAAACACAAAATCCACGCATCATTGAGCCACCATTTGGTTCATAAAACAGAGAGTCCATCATGGATGGAAATTTTAGAGCTACAGTTATGAGAAAATCATTTCAATGGTGAACTGGTTGAGTTTTCCCTTGCAAATATTGGAAACATAGAGCTTCACAACCAACAAAACAACAATGCAACAAAGCTAGGGTGGCGAGCGAAAGGGAAGGTTTTGGGTGACATGCAGTAAATGCACGTCGTTTCCTCACCTAGCCCCATTCAATTCTATGTACGAGACATCCCAATAAACATAACATCCACCATTAAATGAACCATATAACAAATGCATAATCAATGCCAAACCATTGTAATATTTGATACCATATATGTTTCATAGTGTGCCACCTGATATATCTCATATCTCTACATTAACCTTTGCAATAACTCCACACAATAATCACATCAAAATTTCTATATGTGACTCCATTCGAATTTAATAAAATTTTCATAGTCCTTTAACCAAACAAATAGCATAATAGCTAGGACTAACACTTGTACACATTAATTCTTTTATTTGAAAGTTGCATGTAGTCTTTTATCACAACTCAAGGATTAATACATATTTTATTTCCTTTCGTTTGAACTCTAGAACCTTTTCATAGTTTTTCTTTGTTTTGATCATGCTACCATTTAATTATCCCTTTCATATATGTGGATAAGTAATAATTATACTAATTAGTGACAAGGTTATAACATAACACCTATAAACAACATGATACTTATACCCATGGAAATTGTTCTTTGTCGTAAGTGATTACCAATAGCATTCAACAATAATGCATTAACCACTCATTATCACGCCAAATGAAACCAAGACTGCATCATCAAAAATGTAGGAATGTGTAGGAAACATCATAACAGTAGAAAAATATATGTGATATGTCTATCCTTGTGCCTCTAGTCTACAAGGGGGTCCCACCTACTAGTATTATATTATTATCATAATTAAATAATAAATCTTTAAAAATCCTTTGCGGGCGAAATTCATCATTGCGATTTTAATCTACAACAAACTGACAAATCCATAGGGAAATTTGTTTCCAACAGATTAAGAACTCAATATCTATGATTTCGCAGACCAATAACATTAGATCAAGAAGATATATATATATCAAAATGATTATGCCACAGGGGGAAGTGAGCAGATTTAAGGGAAAAATGACTGGGAATTTTGGAATAACTCATGGAAAGTGTTAAGTATGAGGGGGTTTATCCCTGTAAGCATAATCATTCAATTAATCATATTAAAGTGTTCTGGACTTTAAGGAGAAATTTTTTCTTATATGCTCTTTTGAATCTTGAAATGGATGGAAGAAAAGGAAAGCAGAAGAGGGATAAAACCAACTATCTTCTAAAACAACAGTTGAAGAAGATAACAATTTCAATGACGTTTCCAAGGGGAAAATCATGACAGGTGTGTAACTTGATTATTATTGATTAACAATACTTTGCAGAATGGTGTCATTGTGGAAAAAATGATACAACATTTTATTTTGACAAGAAATGAAGTCAAACATAAACAAAAGGCAAGAAATGTCATAGCAAAAATGAAAATGAAAAATTGAAATAAGCAAAATTTGAAAAAAAAAGAATGAAACAACAAAAATATAAAACAGAAATGTAAAATCGAAGCAATTAAAACTACTATAATATAAAAAATATTCCATACAACGTTAAACTTTTCAAGTTGGTTCCACGTAATGTTTTAAGTGGGAACCGTTAGTGCTATAGGAGAACAACTGCTCTTGTAATTCCTTCAGTATGTAAGAATTTGCGACGAGGACAAAAGCGATCTTAAAAGGACCCATCCATAATTTTTGGAACTTCGAATGCCTTCCTCTATCAACATGAGATAAATCCCACAGTAGTACCTTCTCATTGACTTTAAATTTGACAGCATTGACACTCTTGTTGAAATATCTTTTAACAATCCGATGTATTCTCTTTATATTATCCAAGGAAAACATATTTTTCTCCTCTAAAGCCAAAAGTGCATTCATTCTTTGAGAAATATCAGAAGAATTGAATTCATCAACCTGTAGCAATAACCTTAGAGAGGAAAGTTTCATCTCGGTAGGAAGAATGGATTCTTGACCATAAAAAAAACTGGAAATGGGTGCAACTAGTGCTCACCTTGGTGGTAGTGCGATCTTCCCAAAGGGATTAATTGAGGAGAGTATGCCATTGGCGAGGATTATCTTCAATCAGCCTCTTTATAATTATTACCAAATTCTTGTTGGTAGACTCAGCCTACCCATTACCTTGGGGATAATAAGATGATGAGTTAAAATGTTTAACCCCCAACTTAGCTAAAAATTGGGTCAAATTAGCAGAAATAAAGGTGGGACCATTATCTGTAATGATTTCCAAAGGAATTCCAAATATGGAAAAAATATTAGTTTCAATAAAAGAAATCGCCTGCTCATCCTGCGAATGTTTAAGTGGGACATCTTTAGTCCATTTCGTAAAATAGTCTATAGTTGTCAAGATAAAAACTTGTCCTATTGAAGATGGAGGATTAGTAGGACCATTAAAGTCCAAGCCCCATTTTGAAAAAGGAAAGTCAAGGAGGATAGGTTGTAAAGGCATAAAAGAAAGACGTTCTTTCCCAACAAATTTCTGGCACTTGTCACAAGATCTCGAAAATTTTTAGGAATCACGAAAGATTGAAGGCCAATAGTACCCTTTCCTGATAATCTTAAAAGTAGTGGTTTTAGTAGAGAAGTGACCTCCTATATGAATAAAAAAATTCGAAGAACCATGAGTTTCTTGCAATGATTTTTGTGCTTCCTTATTGTTCACACAGCGAAGCAACATACCATCGATAGATCTTCTAAACAAGAAGTTTCCTATAATGACATATCTAGCAGATTCGAGGAGGAGCCTTCTACTTTGATGAGTGTCTATGTTATCTGGATATCTTTGATTTTGAAATTATTAAACCAAATATTTATACCAAGGATGTTCAAACACAGGGAAGATTTGATGGTCAATGTAAAACAATGTTGATAGAGAGTTATCATGTTCATCAATTTCTTCACTCATTTCAACATGTTGAACTAAGTGAAGGGCTAAGTCACATCTCTTAATAGTTTTAGAAGTCATTATGGTTAGATCATGATCCTGAATCTTGGCAAGCCAATGTGCAAGATTTCCTGAAAGATAAGTCTGTGAGAGTAAAAACTTGACTGCAGGTAAAGGGACTTTTACCAGTGTATGCTTACCTAAGATGAAGTGGAGAATTTTTTCAACAACTTTTGTTGTATCATGTTGTCATTGATGCCAATGTCTTGATTGATTGATGTCAAGTGATTGATTGATGTCAAAGGATTGATTGACTGATGATTTATGTAATATAATATGTATTGTCCTTGATGAGAATGCATAGATGAACATGGATCAATGAGTTGTCATTGATACATGATGAAGATGGATCGATGTGGTTCCATTGGTA
>JZKD02S0130744.1:48353-67644 GCA_000966675.3 Picea glauca
GTAATGAATAAATGTTGAATGCTAATTGATGAGTTTTTGTGCAAGAGGGAAGTTTTGGGAAAAAGAGCCCCACACTCATTCACCCCCCCTCTAAGTGTGCTAGGTGTGTCCAACATCTTTAACAAGAGAGAAAGCATTCTTTTCAATAAAAGAATATTTAAAGTCATCATCTGAAAATATTTGAATCATGTAATCCACTGTTATTTCATTATCTTGGTCATCACATTGAAGGAGGATAGCAGAAAATGCTTCCTCTGTGGCATTAGTATATATTATAAATTCTTTCTCAAAATCTAGCTTCGCCAAAACTAGTACAAAACTGATTTCTTTCTTGATCCCTACAAAAGAAATCTCTACATCCTCTATCCAGGAAAAGGAACGATCTTTCTTGAAGAGATTTTGAATTGGCTTGACCATTACAGCAAAATCAAGATCAAACCTACGGATGAAGTTAATAACACCCATAAAAGCTTGAAACTCCTTGGAAGTAGGAGCAGGAAGATTTAGGATAGTAGTAATCCTTTTCGGATCAATGCTTCTTCCGGAATCTGAGACAATGTGTCCAAGTAGCTTGCCCTTGGTAACACCAAAAATATACTTAGAAGGATTTAAAGAAATTCCAAATTTTCTGCATCGCATGAAAATATTTCTAAGATAACCAAAATGATCTGATCGGTTTTTAGAATACACAGTTAAGTCATCACGATAAATCTAAATAATTTTACCAATCAAATCATCAAAATTTATTTGCATAGCTCTTTGAAAAGTAGCACCTACATTAGATAAGCCAAAATGCATATGTTCATAATAAAAAGTTCCCCAATGAGTAATAAAAGAGGTTTTAAATATGTCTGCCCTTTTCACTTTGATTTGATTAAAACCAGAAAAAACCATCAAGTAAGGACATCATCTGTGACCCTGCAACTTGTTGCAAAATCATTTCCATATTAGGGAGAGTAAAATGGTATTTAACATTGGCCCTATTCAATGCACGAAAATCAATGCATAATATGATCTAACTTGTTTATTTCCAAATGAGAACCAAATTAGAAACCCACTCAGAATACTTAACAGGGAAACTTATCCCAACGTTCAAGATTTTTTCCAACTCCTTCTGAATAGTTTCTTCCAGTGCAAGGTTAATGGGTCTATCTTTTTTCCTAACTGGTTTTATTCCTTCCTTGAAAGGGATGGCATGTTGTATAATAGTAGGATAAAAACCACAAATATCCTCATAAGACAAAGAAAAAACATCTTGAAATTCACCAAGCAACTTATTGAACTTCAATTTTTCTTCTTCAAAACATTGGGCACATATTTTAACATTCTTTGGAGACTCGGGTGTTCCAATGTTCAAGGAAATGGTTTCAACCACTTTCCTTTTCGACTCCTCTTCTTTGTATTTTTCTTTTTTTCCTACATCACTCGATGAAAATGAACTTTCTAGAGGAGTCAAGCCCTTAGGAATTTTGTTATCTTCCACTGATATGATTTCCTTCGGCTTATAAGGTTAATTTTGAATGAAAGCACAGATTCTCTCATCACTAGGGAAGACCTTCCATGACTCTATATTGTCCAGTATATGTCGAAAATACAAATATTTAAAAGTGCAATCAGGTCTTTGTGGCATAAGTTTCCGAGTAGGAGAGGTTGCAAAAATAGCTAACATGTCAATCATTGAATTCAATTCCCTTTTAACATGAGTGATGTTGAAAGATAGAAATTTCAAGATAAGTTCCCAAATAGTTTGGGTGTAACGTTTTATTAACTTGTTACTAGGAGAATATATCTTACGTACAAGGTTTACAACAAGTTCGGAATCTCCAAAAACTGTAAGGTGACCACAACCCAGATTATAGGCATTTCCAATGCCTAGTAGTAACACTTCAAATTCAATGACATTGTTTGTGAAAGAAAACTCTAACCTATAGGAAAAGTTATGAATTTTACCCACAGGAGAGTACAAGATAATACCAGCTATGTTTCCTTCATTGGAGCATCAACCATCAAAGTGCATATGCCACATCCCATCCTTTACGTCGATTTGTTCCGAGTGAGTGTTGTCTTCATCAACAAAGATGGAGTACACTCCTAGGTCATCTTTGATATAATTCACATTAGGTTGTGGAATGCTTTCTATGTAAGGTGAAATTATTTCCTCTCTTAATACTATGATGTTTTTACCGTTTCAATGAATGGATAAGTGTGTCTCGTCAAGTAAGAGTTATCCACCCATCAAATATTTCCAATCTCTTCCTAAGATGATCAAGTAATTACTCACTGACATATCTATTAGCTGAATATTAAGGGTTGTCCTTATTTCAGTGTGTGCACACAAAACCAATGTCACATCCTTGATTTCACCTATCGTCATTTGTTATAAACTATTATAAGAGAGCATGCTTCTGGTGTTTTCATTTGTACAAGACAAGCCTATATCTTCCATAATAATCTTCGACATTACACTTGGGTCTAAACTGCCATCAATGAGACAACAATGGGAAATCTTGTCCATAATATTTACGGAAATATAAAATAGAGGTATTTTTACATGGTGTTGTTGGCAGAGAGGCTGAACCAGGGTTCAAAGATACAATAGTGCACCAACAAAACCCTAACTACTGGTCCTTTCAGCAACACTTGTGAAGCAGATGAAGTCTCACCCAAGGTAGAGGCAGGGGTGGTTGCAGGACTCCAGTGTCTACAACCTTAGCTGGGAAATGGATCTGTGATTCTAATAAAGGCAGTCAGTAGTTAACATTCATTGATATTCAGTTCTCAGTTACATTGTAATTAAACCCTAATTACAGAGCATCACAATATTCAACTAGATCTAGCATCTAACAGCACTTAGCACAACGGAACAGATCAAATCTAGCAGATTCAACACTAAGCACATGTATATAAGTCAAATATAACATCCATCCATATTATTAAGCACTAAGCATCGACAGACCATTCATCTATATCAAAGAACTAAGAACATTAACATATAAGCACATCAACACATTTCACAAAGCAAAGCAACACAACATGTACGTGGTTCCACCCCACCCTAGGGCTAAGTCCACCAACTCTTTGTCTTCTTTATTAGATTCTTCAATAGATTACATACACAGAGCCTCAAAAACCCTACTCTACAGAGGATAGGAGATCAGCACAACTCGCTAGATCCTCCTTCCCTGAGTAGATATAAGCACGTTTCCTTCTACAGTCTCTTATAATGACATGTACTTAGCTCTGCAAGTCTCACATAGTATGCACCAAATCACTTAAAAATCTTGATCACACAGATCAAACTATAGTACTTAGCCATTCGTTGTTCACTACATCACCTTGGCATCTATTTATACATACAAAATAGGCCCAAACATGGGTAAACCCATGGGCCAACATCCCCATACCCGTTACATAATCCCAAATCCCAAAAAGGGCCCTAAAAGGGGTCGAGATCCTGTGATCTCTGATTTGACTTACGCTCCACCTTCGACATACTATCGAAGTCCCAAAATCAGGTCAAACATGAACAAGAATCCTCAAAATTTCTTCAAGGGCCAATAGGCCCCCAACACTCACCTGTGACTCGTCCTAAGTCACTCTAATCTGACTAGTTCTACTACAAAATCCTTGAGCTTGGATCGAGATGCTTCGACTTGTTTCTATGCTATGACCTCCTGTTTAATGAAATCTTGTATGACGGATTTGTTGAAAGGTCCTTCGAGGCGTTGTTCAGCTGTAGTGACAACTTGCTCTAGTCCCGCTCCTCGGCCTTCAATTTCTGTGAACAGTTGGTAAGCCTTGTCCTATACAGGTTGGAGCCTCTGATTTACTTCCATAACTCTGCTTTGAATAGTATGGACCTATTTTTGGGCAGTGCACTACTCTTGGGATTGCTTCATTCTTTCCATGGCTGATAGGGGCTTCAACTGCACCTATATTGTCTCTACTTGATACTTCGCTGCTATAGCGATAAAATCCCTCTATGGACTACACCAGGGTTCTAAAATGTAGGTAGAGCTAACCGTCTAAAGTCTCCTACTTTTTATCAACTATCCCGACATTACCCCACAATACTACATAAAAGACAAGGTATAGGGATCCGATAGTCATACCTTAAACTCTGCATCCGATGTTGATCCCTTTGCACTTAGTTTTTTCCTGACTGCAAGTCTCCTCCCAAGGTTGACCTGCATTCACTAAAAGACAAACAAGAAACTACAAGCATGCATTCTACATATGGATTAGTGGGTTAGACATCATAAACAAGAAATGTAAGAAAATCATATAATTTTAAGACGTCATTTGGTGGGACAGAAAAAGTACTTCTTTATATTAATCTCACAAAAGTCACTTACAATATGAGACCGACAATGCTCAAACTCGGTCCTGGGATCCTCTTCACAATGCACCAACTTCTTCCACGTCTCCTTCTTCTCTTCAGTTCTCTCTAGGGGAATGGCAAGGGCTTGCAATGGAGAAAAAGGGAATTTTGTCTCAAACTCACAATGTGGTTTATGAATATTGGGGCAAAGGGGGAATATGGAAATGGGCAGAGTTTCTATGCTCTCGTGCTTCTCTTTTGAAATGGGACCCCAACACCTTATTTTATAGGCCAAAATAGATAGTAACGGCTGGGGTAACTGGCTATGGGTGGTCAGACAGTTAAGTAATGGCCCGGAAACCAGTATCATATGCAATTTTCATTTTTTTCGATATTTTGTGAGTGTACACAGGCTGTAGTGGGGCAGCATTCGTGTGTATGCGGGCAGTAATGGTGCAGGGCATGTATACCTTCAAAAAAATGATTTTTAGAGGATCTTGTTCAGTGATGGCTTGACAAAGATAGCAATTTAGATGGCCCAATGCCAGGTATGCATGTATGGTGCAATTTAGGGTTATAATAGATGCCTCCTAATGTGTGAGGTCAGAATAGCATATGATGGACAAAATACATTACAAATATTCAGCAATGTGCGAAATGAGTGAGCCTAGGGACGAGAGTTCAGGAGGTGCGGTCTACAAAAATAACAATTTGTCTCACTGAGGTGGGCATACCCATGCTCAGGATTAAATAAAATCATGGTTTCCAATCAAATACACTGCAAATCCATGGCATATAAATATAAAAAGTGTAGCCGTGAGCAGTACATAGTGGATCTACATCTCAAAATAAAAAATATATACATGTATGGTATCCATATTCAAGAAGACAATGACGCCTGATGGCTGGAGATGAGGTATTCAGAGCTCGAGAAACAACTTCAAAACATTCAGAACTCAGGTAGGAGTGTAATATCAGTGTATGACTTCACTACCCAGAGGTCTTCGATGAATCATTGGGAACAAAAAATAGGATCTCGGTGATCAGTGCAGAGAACTTCATTGATTTCCAACAAGGACTTGATTGGTCTTTCAGGGTGGCTGGGCATGAGGACAAGAGACAAACTACAGAAGGGTCAACTAAAGTTTAGTAAGACTTCCCTTGGATGAAAGCATGACAAAATATGAGACTCAGACATCATGGCGTTGACATAATTTCACGGTGCAGGAGGCAATGCGAACTCTCCATATGTTTGGAAGGGTAACCAAATGAAGGAGGACACATCTCTATGTAGAGAGAATAGCTTCCTATGGTCATATTGAATCCTAGAGATTGACAAATAAACAAAAGGATGTGCTTTTTCCAAGGGAGACTCATTGTGTCAACAAAATGAAAATTCTTTTCACTTCCTCTTTTTGGGGTATATTTGATTTTTTTGTCTTTTTCAATAATCTTAGAAAGTTTGAAAAAGAATGAAAGAATGCTACGTTACAAAGGAGGAACGAGTGTCGTAGACATACTAGTTCCAAATGCAAGGAACACATTGATGCTCAGAGAAAGGGGAAATATGCAAGAAAAGGACACTCAGAAAAATCCTCCATGGGTCAAGGTGTCAAGACGCAGAGGCAAAGTTCCACAAGGCTTTCATATAAGGCATGCTTCAGATGGTTCAGTTGAGAGAAACATGGAGCTGACATTAGGCCAAAGAAGCAGGAATGTGAATGTGATTAATAAGACACAATGATAATGTAGTTCGATGTATTTTTAGTGAGCCCAGAGAAGGTAAGCTCGATGGTTTTTCATTTTTAAGGAGTCTGAAAAAGCATAAAAGGAGACTCCATTGGGGTACCTTTTACGAAGGTAGTCTATTCAATTCGAAAAAGGGGTAAACTAGCACCGAACATATGTCTATTCAAAGCCATTTTAATGAGTGCGACAAAGACAAGATCACTCGACAATCTTTTCATTATTAAGGAATCTGAAAAGAGCTTAACTATGGACTCCATTGAGGGATGTTCTTTGTGGCCAATTTAACGAGTGTGAAGAAACAAGCTCACCGGGCGACCTTTTCAATTTTAGGGAGTCTAAAAAGAGCTTAACTATGGACTCCATGGGGGTTTCTTTTTCATAGATTTAGTCCCTCACACCCAAAAAAGGGTTAAAATTATAACTGACAGTACTCTTCTAGAGAACCGAGGCTCCTAGAGTATACCTTTGTTCGTACTTTTGACCATCTAGACCGAAAAATGGGTAAACTACCACCAGATAGATGTGCCGTCAAATTTCACTTTAGCGAGCATGAAGGGAAACAAGATCACTCGACAATCTTTTCATGTTTAGAGGGTCTGAAAAGGGCTTAAAAGAAGACCCGTTATGTTTTGGGAGTCCCAAGGGTGAGGTCAAGAGTGATAATGAATCATGAAAATGAGGCTTGAACTCGTAATCAAGAAAAACTAATAAGGACTCCTGAGCCTATAGTCATTAGTGACGACATGGACACCAAAATGAAACTAGGATCTACCTAGGGAATCCATGTGAAGGTAGGCTCTACCACTAAATTACGACATTTCTAGAGAAAGAATGAGGGTTTTGTGTCGCAATTCAGTGGGATCGATCCTATGACAAGGCGAAAAAGACAACGAGGTGCAACAAGTGGAGGTGGAATCCTGTCTTACATGCACAAAGTTGAAAAAATCAACATTTTACCAAAAGACCTTTAAAACTGACCCAACTCTCAAAAAACTTACCAAATACCCAAAGTAACACTTATCATAATCACCCCTGAGAAACTCAAGAACCATAGTAAATGATTTTCAAGCCAGAAAAAAAGACAAAAGGGTCCAAAAAATGAAAAAAAGGGGCCAAAAAGTCTATAAATAGAATGTTGGTAGCTCATTATCACCATTGTAAATTGAGAATTGACCAAAAGTCAAAAAACACCCCTTTTCTGAAATAGTTGATTATGGGAGCTTCAGTGGATGAAACGAACTTCTGTTTGGACCAAGTAAGTACACACTAACCTCTCTTACATTTCCATCTTTCAGTTTTACATTTGTTTTGTGTTTTGGGGGGGCGCTGACCTTTAAAGAGGTCGGCTCTGTGTGTACGTGGGTTGTCCAAGCACAACTCACATGTACATGCGGGAAGAATATGATTTTCCCAGCCCACGTACACCCTCAAATAAGTGAAAAAAATTAAAATTGCAAGAGTTAACTCTCCATAAATTTGTCATTTTGTAGGATGTATGTTCATTTGAGAGAGAGGGAGAATGAGGAAATTGATTTTTTGGTCTCTGAATACCCTATTGCTATCGCTGCTTTATCACAATGTGGGTTGTTAAAGTTCTTCCAGTGTCCATTTATGAGGGCATGACCTAGGTTGCTAAATTATTTGATAGATTACTGGCATCCTCACGTAGAGGAATTTATGCTCGAGGGGCAGTCATTGACTCCAATGACTGAGGACATTTACTTCCTGACTAGTCTTTCAAGGAGAGGGTATCCAGTCAATTTGTGCACTTTTCCTCCCCGGCCTCACAACATTGAGGAGTTGATTGGACTCCATTGCGAGGCTGGTACTGAGAAAGTAGGTTCTCAGGTGCCTATACATAAGATCAAAAACCTATCAATCAAAGTTATTGTTCTACTCATTGGGAAAATCATTGGATCCGCAACTTTGCATCAGGCTTCCCAGGTGCACATGCATTGTGCAGTACAATGCTTAAATGCATGGATTTTCGACTGGAGTACCACCATGATGGATCTCATGAAGAGAAAACTAACATAGTGTCGGATACAGGAGCACCATAAATTCAGGTTTGGGACCGTTTTGTGCTCCTTTTTCTTTGAGAGGGTACCCAGTCTCAATCCTCGAGAGACTATACGAGGGCACAAGGCCTCTCTCCCAGTACTATGAAAATGGGTGACGTTGTTTCTGTGACAGGGGGGAGGGAGGACCATCAATGCCTTTTATGAAAAGTTTTTTAACTGGTGTTCATGGCATATTCTGGAAATAGATGACTACCCCTATGCTAGGATCAATTTTTCTAGAGATCCTAACATGCCTGTACCTCTTGGAGTGGAGTGAGCAGAGATAGGTAAGTTTGATATTCAAAGTTATTTAATTTTTATGTCTTTTTATATATATCATTTTTTTTGTATACCAAAGTATCTGACACTTACATATCTATTATGTTTATATGTGGGAACAGTCCAATAGACTTCTCGAGGACTAGGCAGCATCCTTAACTAGAGGCAGGACTAACTAGAGACACCGGACCAACAACAGCTGTAGGGGGGGGGCCAACAGGAGAGGCTGAGAAAGTATTGAGACAGGTAGAGCGGAACCTTACTGCGCTCACTCGTACAGACCCTATGGTGGAGATCGAGGATCTCCCACCATTGATGCAACCTTATGTAGTTTGGGTGCCACAGACCTGGGTCCAACTCTTTCGACATTTGGAAAACTTTTTTGTTCACTACAGTAGGGCCAACAGGCCCTGCCCTTATCTAGGATAGACTACTTACTTTCCGAGAGAACTTTTTGTATATTTTTGAGGGCATAAACCCCGTGACTGTTACTGGACATATTTTGGAGGTGCTTGCACCCACCCTTGTACTCTGATATTTTGATATATATATGCGTATTTACATCTTTTTATGTCTTATGGATTACATCTATTTTACAAATGTATTTACATGTGCATGTGTGTTCTTTTTCTTACATTTGTGCAATATGCCAATCTAATACATGATTAGCTAGAGTATTTATGATTTGATTCAATCTCCTAGGAACATGGATATATGTAATGTAATAAAATATTCGTTCTAAGAGACGTACCCTAAGGAATCATTGGTGTAGTGTAGGATCGTAAACGGGGTAAACGCCATTGAACTAGGACACAACCAGCTCAGCACCTAAGTAGGCTCGGAGGTGAGAGATACCATGCGACAAAGCATCATGAAGCAACTCTAAAACTGCATTGTATTCAACGACATTGTTTGTGGCGTCACCTAAACAGATACCTCCTGAAGATAGCAATTGGCCCTAGGGTGTGAAAATCACCTAAGTTGCGGAAGCAAGCTTTCGAGTGTGTCGGCTAGTTCCATCCACAAACCCAACGAACACCTCTGATTCACTTGACATCTACCACAGTGAAAAAGATGGCATCAAAAATGATACATCCATGAAACCAAAAAGACAAAAACTAAAAAGAAAATGTATAATACTATACATATGTTACAAGAAGTCACCCAAGGCGACCCACCTACGAGTAATACTTCTTGAGTTAGAACCCATTTCTAGGCTCCACCAAAGAATTTCCCTCAAATTCCACTAGATGATAAGCACCCTTATTTATAACCTCCTTCATGATAAAAGGTCCGAACCACATGGGTTTCAACTTGCCTACCCCCAGGGGGTCCTTATCTTGGTCATAGACTAGGACAAGGTATCCTTCAGATAAAATATGAGGACGGACAGATCGATCATACTGACACTTGAATTTTTGTTTGTGGGCCTCATTAGCCAAGGCTACATCCCGATGTTTCTCATCGAGCTGCTCAAGATATAATAAACACTCTTCAAGCGGTGAAGTGTTTAGAAATAAATGTACTTCCAACTTTAGAGAGGGGATCTGACACTCTATAGGCAAGACTTCTTCCATCTCGTAAATGAGTTGAAAAGGTGAGAAACTGGTTGTAGTCTTAATAGATGTTCGGTAGGCCCATAATTCTGAATACAACATCAAATACCTATTTGACCTGGCTGAATTGATCGTTCGTTGTAAAATAGTCTTAAGGGATTTATTCACAGCCCCCACCTGACCATTTTCTTATGGGTAGTAGGGTGATGAATTTTCTTGCCTCAACCCAAGATTTAATGTTAACTCGGACATCATTTTTTTCTGAAAGTGACTTCCATGGTCAGTGACAATCTCTCTAAGGACGTCGAACCTTGCTATGATCTGGTTAAACAAAAAAAGAGTTGTTGTCTCGCCATCATATTTAAACGTTGGCATAGCTTCGACCCACTTCGTGAAGTAGTCTACTGCTACGATGATATAACGGTGCCCCTTTGTTGAAGGGGGGTTGCATGTAGTGTAATCAATCCCCCACTTGGTGAAGGGGCCAACTGTGATGACAGGAAACATGAGAGTGGGGTGTGCCCTCATCTTCTGAGAGAAGATCTGACACGAGTGGTACTTCTTGACTGATTCAACACAATCCTTGATTAATGTCGGCCAAAAGTAACCAGCTCATAGAATATTTTGGGTTGTTTCCAACCTAGACAAATGACCACCACATGCTCTAGTGTGGAAATTGTTAAGCACAATTTTCACTTCGTCATGAGTGAGATACCGACGAAGGATGAAATCTACACCTCGAGGATACAAAGTGCCCTCGAGTATGAGATATTTTTTTTCCTTATGGCATATACGACGAAACTCATCACGAGAAGCAGAGGTAGGGAACTTCAAAGTCTGGAGATAGAATAGTATCTCTCCATACCAGGGGTCCAAATATGCGATCAAAAACATGTCTCCTTTGATAGGCGAATCCTCGGGTATAACATCTCGTGATTCGACCAAAAGTTATGAGATGAGTTCCACAAAGACCAACGAATTTTTTGATTTCGCCAAGACAAAATCCAAGTCGAATTCCTAGAGGATAGATATCCATCTACTAATATTTCCACTGATCACACGTCGTGTCAACATGTACTAAAATGGATTCACAACGACAATGACGGTGGTCTTGCGAAACAAGATGGAATGATGGAACCGTTGCATAGCATGAACTGTTGCCAATACAAGTTTTTCAATGTGGGAATAATTGAGTTCTAGTCCAACCATGCCTCGGCTCAGGTAATAAGTCACATATTCTGAGAGAAAAACATCCTCCTAAACCAAGACCATACCAATGGTCGATTCTGCAGTGGCCAAGTACAATAAGAAATATTTATTATAATTGGGTGGCCACAGCAGAGGGATAGATGTGAGGGTGTTGTTACACATTATTTCCATCATCCATATGATATTTAATGATGTAAACCTATCTGTTACCTTCAGAGGGGTCAGTGGCCTGATCTCTTGAAGAGAGAAGAACTTTTTCTAATAAAAGAAGTTGCATTTTCCTTTGTAAAAACCCTATAAAAAAGGAAGTTCACAGGTTGTTATATAGGTAGGGTGCGACAATGCCTAATTCTCGCAGGTTGCACCATAGTTGGGTTGTGATATGTTCATAGGTTGCTCTATAGGCAGGGTGCAAGAATGCTTACACGTGGAAAAAATGAGCGTTTTCTCGAATCTTCTAGAAGGAGAAACTTTCATGGTGAGGTCGCATCCAAATGGTTTGGATCTTAATCGCTTTCATGATTTAGTGGGATCATCCTAACCTCCTCACCTTATCCTCTTCAACTTATAAAAGGAGAGGAGATCTCATGGAGAAAGTTAGCTTGGGAGCTTTTGCGATTAGCTAAGTTGGATTTGGCTTGGAATTATTAGCTTGGTTAGAGTGGTTTTGAGTTTTGCCTTTGTCAAGATAGATTGTGAATATTATCAGATCTCTGCTCTCATAATTCTTGGAGTGAAAGTGTGTGGGGAACGAAGGACAGTTGGAAGGGACCTTACGACATCAAGGCCATGGTTGTAACCTCTCTTTCACATTTAATATGATACAGTAATATGATTCTTTCCTATAAAGCTTGTTGTGTTTTATTGTTTGATTCCTTGATCACATACATAGGTTTATATTGAGTTTATGCTATTACTATCACTTTGGTTGGTTACGTTATTTTGCAGGATCATCATTGTATGAGTGTTGGAATAGAGCTAGGATGGCGATGGTGAGAGGAAGTGGTGTTTAAATGGTATGTCACCTATCCCTCTTTAGTTAGTAAATTCAATATCTAAAACTTAAGGAAAGCATCATGTTCTGGTGTGTTTTGTTATAGATCTAGGTGGATCTATGGAGATCAGTTAGTGTCTGCACCTACCATTTAGTCCGATAACAAAATTGGTGACTCCACTGGGGAACAAATTGTTTTCTAGTAATTCTAGTTTCCCTTCCTTTGATTTCTTGTTTTCTGGTTTCTAAGTCTATGAGACATCCATCCAGACCCTCTGGATCTAGAGGTTCACTTAGATTCCCTGTCCTTTTTCAAAATTTTCTTTGATTACAGACATTCTCGCAATATACCTCACTATGGCCTGCGAGAATCATTGATGTTCACACCCTACTGTTAGATCCAGTGCAAACTTCTCGCAACCTACCAGTGTCCATCCTGCGAGAATACCTAATTCTCTCACTGTACTCTACTACTAGGTTGCGAACTTGTTTGTAAACTTTTTGGATTGGGTCTTGTCATCTTTTGATGAACCAGTTTTTCTTTGATCAACTGGATTGAGCTTTTGGAGCCTATATTGATCTGTTTACAGTCTTCTTGACATTCTTTGAGTTGCTTTTAGCCATATTTGCCTTGTTTGGTTTTGAAGGATTAGTCTCTTTCTTTGAGTGTCTTTCAATTACCAAGCATTTGTTTTCTTTAGAATTGTTTAGGGAAAGATCAGATTTCTTCTGAATAGTTTTCTTTAAAAGAAAACTTTTAGTTTGGGCTTCTTTGTTTTAACAAAGTTCATTATTGCTTTTAGTGAAAATTTTTAAACAAAAAATTTTATTTATTGCTTTATATTATATTGGGGGCATCCTTGCATTTGAAGTAGCGAAATTGCATGATTCTTGACATTTTTTGGTCTTAAATTCTGAAAATTTAAGACCAAAAAATCATGCATTGGTGTACAATACCTTTTTCTCATTTCTTGAGACTCTTGATATTGATAAGTTTTAAGATTTTGGGACATTGTGCATCTAGGAATGATAAGTGTTTTCTCCTTCTCATAGCATAGCTTTCATCAAAATGAAAAGATTGCATCTTCATCTCTTTGCATAACTTTCGAGTCGATCGAAGCACCATATTGTCCACGCCATTTTCCTTTTCAGTAACAACAGCCATAAAATAAAGCGCTTATAAAAATTGATTAGACATTTTTATCTTTTCTGGTAGCAAACCTACATTAGATTAGTTGTAGGGATTTGGAATAGGTATGAAAGATAACTTTCCAAAGTTGAAAACAAACATAGAATCTTGAGTTAGGGAGTGATTGATCTCACTCTCTTGTTAGAGAGTGACACCCAAGCGGTCGATCCTTTTCCAAGCGTCGATCCCATTCTCCCCTTGGAGAATGAAACCCTAATGGTCGATCTGATCTCGTCGTCGGTCGATCCTACTCTCCCACTCGAGAGTAAACCCAATAATTCCCATGTTTTTCTCATTGATACAGAATCTACCATGCTGGGGGATATTCTTCCTTCTCTTATGGAACCCCCTCCAAGTTATGAGGCCATCCATTTTGATTGGGGTGTGCTAACTGGACCTCATCTTCCCTCTCACATTCCTTTCCAAATTATAGTATAGGTTTGTGGTTGAGACATTCCTCAGACACTGATAGATGAAGGTGCATCCATTAGTATTTTGTCCTCTTTTGCTTGGAAAGATTTGGGTTGTCCACCACTTGCACCGGTTACACAGAATTTGTTAGCTTTTAACAGAAGAACTAGTTAACCTTTAGGGACCCTTCCTCAGTTTCCTGTAACTTTGGGACTGAAAATTGTCTTCGTTGATGTCATGGTCATCCAAGATCCCTTGGATTTTTCTTTACTCCTTGGGCGAGATTATGTCTATGCCATGAAATCTATTGTGTCTACTCTTTTTCGTGTGATATCTTTCCCTCACGATGGATGAGTTGTGACTGTTGATCAACTTTCATTCATTGATCCTGACTAGATTGCCTCCCTAAATGGTTCATATATGCAGACGGTATCGCCCTTGCCATAGGTCAATTATGTGGCATTGTCGTCCATGGCTTCAACTTCTGATGACTTAGATCTAGTAGTTGACATGGTGATCTCTTCAATAGGATTGTTAGAGCCTGATCTCTTTACTCCTGCCACGATCCTCGACATGGTGTCCTTCCAAAGTGTGTTTCTTCCTTCCAGTGAAAACCTCTTAGAATCCATGACCGAATTTTGTCCCTTAACATGGTGTCATTCCGGAGCATTGTCCTCTTGGAATCCATGATCAAGAAGAGAGACTACGAGGATAGTTGTTTGCATCTTTGAGGAAACCTCATTAAAAAATGAAACAAATGTCTTTGAGCATGGTTTTCTGATTTCAATCTCGTTAAAAAATGAAACCACTTACGAGGATAGTTTTTTCATCTCTATGGCAACCTCGTTAAAAAATGAAACAGAGGTTACAGGCATAGTTCTTCTCATGTGTCAAGCTCATTAAAAAATGAAACAACTTCCCCCTCTCTATTTGAGTCAAGTCCTTCATCTAGTATTTGAAGATTCATTTCATTCTCCTTTGCAGTTGGATGAAACGAAGCTTGGGGGGAATTTACCTCAGCCTCTGGACTTCATGTTGAAGTTGAGCTGCTAGCTTCTTAAGATGGGGGCTAAGTACCAACCATGTGAATTCATGTGTAAGGATGAAACCAAGTCCAAGCATATTTTTGTTTAGTTTTTAAAGCTTGCGTAAAAATGAAAACAATCCCGAGCTTAGTCTTTGTTCTTTCTCATGCTCGTATATACATGAGAATAAGTTACGGAGCTTAGTCTTTGTTATTTCTCATGCTCATAAATACGTGAGAATGAAACCGAGTATACTTTTATCACTTTTTCAAACTCATAAAGGTTATACGAAAAAGGAACCCCCTAGAGTCCTCTTTAAGCTCTTTTCAGACTCTCTAAACATGAAAATATTGTTGAGCGATCTTGTTATTTTCACTCTCATTACATTATTTTAAGAAAGCATCTGTTGGGCGATAATTTATCTCTTTTTCAGTCTCATCAGACTACTTTACGAAAAAGGAACTGAGAGAGTTCTCTTTAAGTGTTTTTTAGACTCTATAAACATGAAAAACCCCAGTTTTCTTTCTTTGGACTCATAAAAAAAACATTGAAAGGACCATATGGCACTGAACCACTCCTTCCTAGGGTTCGTTAAACATACTCCGAGGGACTCATCTAAATGATGAGCTTACATTACAAGCATATGTTATCCTCCGCAAGCTTGCGTAAAAATAAAGAGGTACTCGCCAGAAATGGTGCGGGGAAATTTGGGAAAGAATTGTGTCTAAATTTGTATTCCATGGAAGAGTCGCTTTTGAACATGACACCCTTTCACTCGCCTTGTGTCTAGGTTTGAAAGTCCACTTGTCTCTTGATCATACTCCTTTAAGATTACAAATTGTTCTTTGATCCCTGTTGTTCAGTCATTTCTTCCAAGACAGTTGTCGTGTCGTCAATATGTTCAAAGAGAATTTCAACCCTGAAAGCCTTCTATTGCATCGGCCATTTCTACAGTCCTTAAGCCTTATATTGCGTCAGCCATCCCTGAGTCAGTCCTGAATCACTTGTTACTCTGATCTACATCAAATCTTGTTACTTGTTTCATGTCATTGATGGGGGATACATTAAGGCCCTCCTATGATGAGTCTTTCCCTGTCGACTTCAACTCATTATCCATGAATTAGACTTAGAAAACAATTGGTACCTTGTAACTTGCATGCCTCAATGGCAGGTTTCCTCACTTTCGACAATGGGTTTTCATTATTGACCCCTAATCGAGAGATTCCACCGAGTGTTTGACTTCAGCTCATTAATTCACATTCGTTGGATTATACTAGTGTACCTTGGGAGTCATTGACATTAATGGTGATTTCCCTTGCGCTTGTTAATGGTATACACTAATGTTTAGTAATCAAGTGGTTTCTACCATTTTCAACTTCGACACATGTATTCACATGGTTAGATTCGTACTATAGAGTGGTGGAGATGAAGACCCTGAATCTTTTCTCACAGATTCAGGTTGCGTTGGAGAATATTCAGTTTGTACTATTGCATAGATCCACATTGTATGTCTCGGGGCTATGTTCAAATTTGAGTCTTTAACACATAGATCCACAGTTTATTTTTGGTGGCTATGTTCATATTTGAGTCATATTAGCATGGATCCACAGTGTATGTTTGGTGGCCATGACCTGTCTTACCTGGCATGGATCTTTACATGTCGACATTTATGCTTTGATTCATTTGTATTTTGAGTATGGGAATGCCTACCTCAGTGATGATATATTATTGTACTATATTTCCTTGTGTGTTGGCAGGTTTCCGACCGACTGTTCCTTGTTCCCTACAAACACTCGACAAAGTATTTCAGCTATTACTCTGTTCTAACTTCATACTTTGGGGGGCTCTCTGTTACACATTATTTTCATCATCCCTATGATCGTTAATGATGTAAACCTATATGTTTCCTTCTGAGGGGTCAGTGGCCTGAGTTCCTGAAGAGAGAAGGGAGAAGAACTTTTCCTGAGAAAAGAAGTTGCATTTTCCTTTTTAAAAACCCTATAAAAAAGGAAGTTCCCAGGTTTCTATATAGGCAAGGTGTGAGAATGTCTGATTCTCGCAGGTTGCACCATAGTTGGGTTGTGAGATGTTCGCAGGCTGCTCTATAGGCAGGGTGTGAGAGTGCTTACACGTGGGAAAAATGAGTATTTTCTCAAATCTTCTAGAAGGAGAAACTTCCATGGTGTGGTGGCATATGAATGGTTTAGATCTTACTCGCTTTCATGATTTAGTGGGATCATCCTAACCTCCTCACCTTATCCTCTTCAACTTATAAAATGAGAGGAGATCTCATGGAGAAAGTTAGCTTGGGAGCTTTTGGGATTAGCTAAGTTGGATTTGGCTTGGAATTGTTAGCTTGGTTAGAGTGGTTTTGAGTTTTGCCTTTGTCAAGATAGATTGTGAATATTATCAGATCTGTGCTCTTAGAATTCTTGGAGTGAAAGTGTGTGGGGAATGAAGGATAGTTGGAAGGGACCTTACGACATCAAGGCCATGGTTGTAACCTCTCTTTCACATTTAACATGATACAGTAATATGATTATTTCCTATAAATCTTGTTGTGTTTTATTGTATGATTCCTTGATCACATACATAGGTTTATATTGAGTTTATGCTATTACTATCACTTTGGTTGGTTACATTCTTTTGCAGGATCATCATTGTGTGAGTGTTGGAATGGAGCTAGGATGATGATGTCGAGAGGAAGTGGCGTTTAAACGGTATGTCACCTATCCCTCTTTAGTTAGTAAATTCAATATCTAAAACTTAAGGAAAGTGTCATGTTCTGGTGTGTTTTGTTCTAGATATAGGTTGATCTAGGGAGATTAGTTAGTGTCTGCACCTATCGATTAGTCCGACAATAGGCGTGTTTCAATGCTTTGAAATAGCATTGAGTGGCTTCGTCCCAATGAAAAGGAACGTCCTTATTCAGTAAACGCATAAAACCCTTTGTGATCTTGGCATGGTTCATGATGAAACGTCGTAAAAATTTCTCTTTTCCCTGTAGAATCTAAATCTGTGGGACTGTGCATGGGGGAGGCAACTAAACTATCGCATCAACCTTTAGAGGATCAACCATGATCCTTGTTTTTGAAACTATGAAACCTAATAGACAACTCGATGTTACACAAAAGCTGCATTTGTTTGGATTCAAGCTGATCCAGTAGTAACGACATCACTCAAAGATAAGTCAGAGGTGTTCGTGATGATCAACACTCTTGTGATATTGTGACACTAAATCATCGAGATAAGCCTTGACTATATGTTTGAAATTATGGAAAGAAAAATACATGGCCCACTGAAATGTAGCTCCAACATTGTTCAGACCAAAAGGCATCTTCCAATAAGTGAATGTACCCCACGGACAAATGAAAGAAGTTTTGTGTTGGTCTTCATGCTTGATCTGTATCTGATTGTATCCTGAAAAACCATCCATGAAAGAAAAGGCTTCACAACCTGCGCATTCAGCGACTATCTAGTCAATAAATGGCGTCGGGAAATTGTCCTTTGGACAGGCCTTATTCAAATCATGAAAGTCCGTACATGCGTGAATCGTAACCTATTTTTTATTGATTGGAATAGGATTTGACACCCATTGAGTCAATTGGACGGGGTAGATGAAACCAACTTGGAGTTGTTTCTCTACTTCAGCCTTAATAGTTGTTTCTTTCCTAGGATTAACTAGATGAAGCTTCTACCGGACTGGCTTAGAATTAGGATATGTCGTGATTTCATGTTCGAAGATTCTTGGATCTATGCCTAGAATTTCCTTGTAAGACCAGGAAAACATGTCACAAAATTCTTTAAATAAATCTATGTAGATTTGAATCTCCTCGGGGGAGTAGTCTGCTCTGACGAATAAATTCTCCAAAATGCTAGGGATGTTGGAAGATTGATTGTTGTCATTCATGTCAACCCTAGTCATGGGTTTTGGACTGCAAGATTGACAAAGGTATTTGGACATGAAGGAAAATGCACATGCATATACAACACCCATGAATGGATAGTATACATCATGTTGTTTTCGATGGTATGTGGCACGTCACAGGGATCCTCATGGTTGAGGAGAAATGAATTTTTGAAGATGACAAAGTGAATTGAAAAAGGAAGTACATGCAGGCCCTGAAAATAATTAAAGAAAATAATTACAAAATAAGAAAGTGTCAGGTCGACCCTAATGTTAAAAGGAAGTAACATAAATGGTATAAATAAATATCATTATACATTCATTTGATACAAGTCGAATTTCAGAGGGAAGAAGAAGTAAAATAAGGCGGGATTTCAAGGGAGGATGAAGTCTTTTGGTGATGTGTTCTAAGGTATGTTATTTTCTGGTCATCTTACCATTTTTTCTATAACTTTTTTTCTAGAACACTTCAGATCGTGAAATCGCTATGGTATTGAGAAGACATATCAAGGTACCTCTGGTAAAAATTTCATCTCTTGATTCTCTATAATTATGGAGATACACTCTGTGGAATATAGGGTTTGTGACCAG
>JZKD02S0130744.1:71711-122763 GCA_000966675.3 Picea glauca
ACTCTTATACTATTGTTCATTGCTCATTGGATATAATTGAATGGTTTAAGTATAAGTTGAAAAAGGTTTTTAAATTGTATTGGATACTGATTCACCCCCCTCTCAGTATCAACAAGGGATTCTAGAGATATCGATAGGTATCGTTTGAACAATGGTTTCCATATTTCCTTCATCATAAACAATGTGCATAGCCAAAGGATTGGTAGGACAAGCCTCATCTCCAGTCATAGTCAGAGTGAATTCACCTGCTTCAATTCTTCTTAAGTCTGGGAGGAAGTAAGATCTATGATGAAGATCATCCCAAGGTATGTCCGGACTAGTCATTGCCTCAATAATCACCTCGTATGAGGGAAATACTAAGTCTAAAGAATTAGTATCGGTGAGGGAACATTGAGCCCAAGTAGGCTCGAGAACCAGATCTAACTCCTAGAGGGATTCGGATCAGGGATGGCGGAAGCTTGCTAAACTATAGAGTATACAACTTCTACCGCAAACAAAGGCATGGCCATTCCATGGTGCCCTCTCCCTTCCATCATGGTTGTTGGGGAAGGAAGAGTCCATGGATCATTAAAGTAAGTCATGCAAAATGACAAGATTTGAAATATTTCAGCCCTAGGCTGGTCGGGGACAAATGACATGTAATGGACATTTCTGGTAGGAGGTGGGTAATCAAAGGTAGCCATCAAAGGTGGGCATAAACCAACCCCTACATTGACAATGTTGGGCTGAGGGTTATCAATCATCGGGACCATGGATACCCATGATGAAGGATCAGGACGGGAGAAGGATAACTGATTAATGGACATGATTCGACCCTCGTGTCAAAACAACAAGACCCAGAAAACTGTCATGACCATTTCTTTCATAGCATAGGTCCAACTCCTTCCTAACAATATATTGTAGTCGAGATACGCATCGACCACTTCACTCTGATGCACACAGCCTTCCCCCCTAACTGCACGAGGAAAGAGGGGATGATTCCATGTAGTCGGAATGAATGACTTTCGAAAGTGGTAAGAAGAGTAGGTGACAGAGACAAAACGCATTGGCCAATGGAATTCCAACATGCCAAAGACATCACGCATGTCGAGGCACCCTCATCGACCATCATGCAAAAAATGTTCCAAGTAAAAGTTTTCATGGTGTAAGCCACTACTATCTGAAACACTACATGGTAAGGAAGACGAGGTTTTAAGTCGGTCGTATCAAGCATGATCGTTCCTGGATTACAAGTCTCATTAGATCCTAAGGAAGCTAACAGATCCTTTCTCTGAGAAGGCTAGCTCTAGAGGACTTCCAAAGAAGACATTGCACAAGGGGTTTGTAACAAATCCTCCACCACAGAGTAGTTCTGGGTGGCCCTTGCATTTGGGTTGTGTGAAGCTTTCTTGAATGCTCCTTTTGGGACACGTGTCATTGTTTCTCCCAACGTCTTCTCAATATCGAGAGGAAGATGTGGGTTTTCAACTTCCTTACCCTTCTCAGATGTGTTTGGAATTCCATAGTCACGTGTCCTAGTTGTTATGTCAATGCTACCTTTCATCATATACACATTTGTGGGCGAAGGATTACACGAAGACGGAGGGGGTACCTGACTGCCCCCCTCCGCGCTCGAAGAGGCTTAAGTTAAATTTTGTCCATGTGGAAATAGGTTCGTTAACATGGCAGGTTGTTGTTGTGCCAATAAATTTTGGGCCTCTGCAAGCCAAGGGCACCGGTGAGTCAGGTAATCTTCCTTGCAAAGATTACATGGATACTTCGACTTTTTCTTTTCAGTGTTTCCCCTACCAGCATTATCGATAGGTTTCTTATCCCCCTTATTCTTTCGCTATTTCTTCTTTCTGTCAGGCTGCTAGGTGGCCTTCGAGTTTGTCAACTTCACACTGTGTACCTCCAAATTTTGGGTTGGGGGAGTAGCCAAGCCAGTGGTCTGGTTGGCCACTGTATATTGTATTGAAAATTTCTGCAATTGATTTGATAGATGATCAACAGGATTTGTTTGTGCTAAACCAACAATACCATCAGCATGTGGTCCAGAACTCTGTCTAGTATTTCCAAGTATCGAACTTGGTTCATATGGAAAAACTTCGTAAAGTAAACCAGACTCAAAGTAAATCAATTCTAGTTGTTGGGCTCTCATTATCGCATATGCCTCTGAAAACACCCCCGACATTGCAACATATTTAGAAAACTGGGGTACCAAAGACTTAAGGAACCACTCAAGTAGGAATTCTGGTGGGACTGGCACTTTTATCAAACTCTTCCAGTGTCTCCATTCTTAGATGTGATCGGAGATATGGTTCACTTTTGTCTGCTCAAATTTGGCCATCAATTCGGTGTCGATGTTGTATCTCATAGGTAATTAGAAATGGTTTAAGAAATCCATTACCAATTCACTGAAGGAAGAGTATCTTGAGAGGTCAAGCTCGATGTACCATTTCGCAACACTCCTAATGAGAGTGCATTGAAGAAAAAATAACTGGATAGAGTCATCTCTCAATGAGTTGGACGAGCACTATAAATGGTGGGTAGTCACATGATCGCCTGGATCTTAGTTAGTTTTGGCCTCAAACTTTGGGATGTGTGAAGGCAACTTGTTCGACATAGGATGCCAACACAGATCGTGATAGATTGGGGTTGTTTAATAAACTTGTCAAGTCTGGCAAATGCAAAGTTGCCAGAAATGGTAATTTGGGTTATTGATTATAACCATGGAAAAAGGAGCCTAGAGTTTGGTTGGCACCAGGCTGCCAGGAAAAGTTGGGTTGCTGGCAAGGTTTTTGGTAATAACCATGGTTGTGACCAGCGTATGTATTTTGCACTTGTTTAGATGTCATTGGCTGACTCCCATAATAAGACATAAAGGGTTGGGCTTGCATCTCATTCCAAGGATTTTGGGAAGGGTTTCCCCCTGCAGATCCGATGGGAATAGGTGTTGAGCCTTTCCCAAGGTTCCATTGGCTATGGAAGGGGTTTCCCCCGGTCAACATCCTTGACAAGGGAACTGATCCCTACCATGGATTCCAAGGTCCTTGTGAGGAAGGAATTCCTAAGTTTGTCCCCTGTGCAAGAATAGTACCCTGCATAGGATTTTGTTGTCCATAACTGAGGTTGCCCCCGGTTGAGACGACAAATGATGAGAAAGAGTTGTTACCAAACATGCCAAACAAAGAGAATGGTTTCAAACCTACTATCATACTATAAGAAAGTACTTGACTACCTTCTCCAAACGAACTATAGCTTACATTCGGCCCAGCGGAATGTTGGTCAGCACTGCTGATCTAAGGGGATGAAGGAGGTATATGACCCCCTCCTTAAGGGAAAGTGTTATAGGGTGCTGAAGTGCCCTTCATGGATCCTTGCAGAGGAGCATTGGAGCTCCCTGCGCTGAGAACTAAAGTCTATAGAGTGGAGTAGGAAAGTACAGTGCTCGTACCAAAGCCAAGCATCTCATATGAGAACGAAGTGCCTATCACACTTTGGGTGAAAGGAACAGTGATCACCGCCATAGATGAAATCAAACCATTGCTCGAGGTAGAGGCAGTCAAGACCATAGTGGCCTAGACCATTGAAGGTTGGTTAGGAGGTGGAACACCCCCTGTAGTGACAATCATAGAGGAAATATGAGTATTCCTTGAAGAAGTAGCATCATTTGTTTCCATCGTTGCTTGTGACACTATCCGACGCTCGTAAGGTCAAACCTGTACGACGATGGGCACTAAAGATCAGTGATTGGAGGGTTATATAGACCAAGCGCCTCTGCTCTGAGGTCAAAAATGATTTGTTCCTCCTAAATCAAATGTTCTCCTCTCAGAGATGAGTCAGGCATAGTTTTCTGCAACCTGGTCACCTCAAAAGACCCTTGTTGGTCTAGTTTTCACCTTAGCGGTGGCGGGGCTGGTTCGAGATCAACCGACAATAGGCCCAAAAGCCTTCACGACTAGTGGAGCTCCTAATCCTCCACTATGTTAGAATATCAATGACACACTACAGATTTCTATAATATTTTTAAAAACCAACACACACTAGAAAAGTTTCCTATGAGATAAGACAAGCAGATCACTAGCTAGTTTGAAGAACGGTTACAACAACCAACACTAGAGAAACTTACCAGTGCAAGTGCAACTCGAATACAGAAGAACCCTCTAGTTATACTCTACAAATCATGGCCCTATATCTACCTTAGGTACCACGTTATACCCTTGTAGTCACCTGTGTAAGTCACTAAGATAAAGGAAACTAGGTTTCCAACACGCGAGTAGTCACCAAGCGGGTACAGTCGACAGTCAGGTGGACCTCAATGAGCAAGGTATCAAGCCTAAAACCTATCAAGGTTATCGAAATAAATTGTTTTGGAAGCTTACTGAATACCTCAAACAGATTCGAGACCCACAAAGCTCCATGGCAAATGTGATCAACGGAATCCCAAGATAATCCCTCTATATGTGTTCCCCACTATGCTTGGTCCAGCTTTGGAGGGGTTATATCCGCTACCTTTCCTTACTCGAACTCATGTTTATCCCCTGTGTGAGAGGGGGTTACCGAATAACTTTCACGGTTACTAGACTTTCAAGCACTCCCTAGCTCAGACTCTTATGTTTTTTTTGTACCCTTGAAGAGTTTCCTCTCCAATCCTAAATCAAGGCTCTAGCCTAAACTAAATTGATGAACCCTACAAACACAAAGTCTAGTAAATTTTAATTAACTGTTAATTTTAGTGGTTGTCTTAAGTCAAAAGGAATGGAAATGAAACCAATGATGTTCTTAAGAGACAAAAGAGAAGAGCATAAGATGAAACTAAAAACAAACTACTTCTTTCTTCACAAATAAATATTTGCCAATTTAAACTCTTTAACCAAACTTTTCATAACTACTTCTCTTAGATATTTGAAAAGAAAAACTCAAAACAATATTTTTCTCAACTACGAGCTACTTAATGTCCTAAGAATTCAAGCAAATAATCTTAAGAAAATTTTATTTTCCTTGGTAAATGAAACAACTAACCTAAACTACTTTATCAAACAAAGAAATGAAAGTTTTTTTTTTTTATTGTTTTATGCCTCAAAACAAGAAATTTGAAAATGAATTATTTTCTTTTCTTCTAAAACAAGAAAGGAAAAAATGATGACAAGTCAAGACAAAGAAATGAAATCAGGCCCAATCGCAGATCGCAGGGAGTCACTGACAATACCAAACATGCAGATCAAAGCAGACTCACAAACTTGTCTAAAAACCCTATCAAAGAAAACACAAAAAATCTTTTGATGAAAAGAAAGCTATGTTGAGGTCAGACCTACGCTACAGACTGTTATAACAGAGACCAGGGATAGATAAAGAAAACCCCTGAGAAGTGTGACTTTTGACAAGGAAGAGGATGACTATCTCTTCTAAAAAAAAAAATTCTCAACACAGGCACGCTACTGACACTTCAGCAGCCAGCGTATGTACACAGGTTGTTCAAGGGTAGGGTGTGTATGCACATGTGCAGGCCCACTATAGGTCGCGTACACCTTTGTAAATCCTCAAAAGCATGAAAACCAATAGTCCATCATAGGCAGGGAATACTGGTATGGAAGACCAGAATCCCTTAAAGACACAAAAGCTTACAGAAACTCATAAAAAAGTGAATAAACTGATTCAAAGCACCCAAAAGAAATATCCCCAAAGACCCTAGAGGCATCCCCAGTACATTCGCCAATTCTTCTATAGCGGAAAAAACCCTCTACGGACTACACCAGGTTTCTAAAATGTAGGTAGAGCTAACCGTCTAAAGTCTCCTACTTTTTATCAACTATCCTGACATTACCCCACAATCATACATAAAAGAAATGGTATAGGGATCCCGTAGGCATACCTTAAACTCTGCATCCGGTATTGATCCCTTTGCACGTATTTGTTTCCTGACTGTAAGCCTCCTCCCAAGGCTGACCTACATTCACTAAAAGACAAACAAGAAACTACAAGCATAAATTCTACATATGGATTAGTGGGTTAGACATCATAAACAAGAAATGTAAACAAATCATATAAGTTTAAGACATCATTTGGCGGGACGGAAAAAGTACTTCTTTATATTAATATCACAAAAGTCACTTACAATATGAGACCAACACTACTCCTAAAACTCGGTACTAGGATCCTCTTCACAATGCACCAACTTCTTCCATGTCTCATTCTCCTCTTCAGTTCTCTCTAGGGGAATGGCAAGGTCTTGCAATGGAGAAAAAGGGAATTCTAGCTCAAACTCACAATGTGGTTGTCAAATATTGGGGCAAAGGGGAAATACAGAAATAGGCAGAGTTTCTATGTTCTTGTGCTTCTCTTTTGAAATGGGGCCCCAACCCCTTATTTTATAGGCCAAAAGAGATAGTAACGATTGGGGTAACTAGCTATGGATGGTCAAACGGTTAAGTAATGGCCTAGAAACTAGTATCCTATGCAATTTTCATTTTTTTCGATATTCTGTGAGTGTACACGGGCTGTAGTGGGGAACAAGGCTTGTGTACATGGGAGGTAATGGTGCAAGGTGCATATACCCTCAAAACAATGATTTTTAGAGGATCTTGTTCAGTGATGGCTTGGAAAAGATAGCAATTTATATGGCCTAATGCTAGGTATGCATGTCTGGTGCAATTTAGGGTTATAACATTCACTTCCTAGAGCTGTGACTCCAGTGCCTTCAACTTTGAATCCTTAGTGAATTGTTCATATGTTTGGACACTATGATCACTCAGTTTCTTGCATTCCAGGGCAAGGACTTTTATTCTTTCAACTGTGCTTCGATTAGTTGCTTCCCTTTGGTCCCTTACATTCTGTAGGGTGTCAGGTACAGTGCAGATTTCTAAATCTGTTATTCGTTGTTGTAGTTGTTGGATAGCTTCTGCTAGCTACTCTACTTGATGCGTGACTCGGTATTCAACATGTAGCTCTAAGATTTTCGCAAAGTGGAGGACTATGTTCACTGCTTCTTTTATTTCGAGCTACTCTATGAGAAATTGTTCTTTCTCTTTCTACATCTATGATTTCTCTGCTTCAAACGTGTCTTGGAGAGACACCTTCTCTTGTTCTGCAATTACGTGTTGTTCTACAATGTCGCCTTGTACTTGCTTCAAGGTCTGGGTAGCTTGTTCTGTTTCTTCCTGTGTGCGACAAAGACGAGATTTGACCGCATTAGCTAATTGACAAAGTTGGATTGGCTCATCCCCCAACTCTGGTTCTCCTGATGATAGGGGCGCAGTGGACACTGTGCAGCTGGACTGAAGAGCCTATTGCACCCCTCAGAAATTGACCTTAAGTCTGTCATACATTTCCTCTTGCTTAGATTCTTGTTTCTCCATGATTTCTAGTGAGGGATGCTATGATGAAGTCGAAGTCATCAGTAGTAAGCACGGTCTTCATCTTCATCATGGTGTCTCTCGATTTCTTTTGAGAATAAGGTTTCGAGGGAGAACCCTTCCTCTTCTTTAGGGGATTAGTCTCATCTCTCGGTGAGGTTACCTCACCTTGCTTCTGTTCAACTCATGTGCCATTTAGTTATTCTACTTCGTCATCACCCCCTCAGTCAGGTGATACTGTAGAAGTCTTTCCTGAGGCACTGCTTAGGTCTTGGACTTCTTCAGTCTTCTTCATTTTGTTGGGTCCGGGTGTATCATGCGTGGTTTCTAGGCTGTCAGGGTCAGGCATCTCTGCAGGTTTTTCAACCAATCCTTAGTGATCTCCTAAATATCCTCTTCCGTGAGCTTGTAATATGACTGCAGTTGTTCCTTAGGTTCATCGAATCACTTTGTAAGGTAGATGAAGTGTTGATCTACGCAGAACTTCATTAGAGGTCAGAATCTTTGTAAGGTGTTCAGAGTCATGCGAGGTTCTTCTTCTATGTATCTCTTCAACTAAAGGAAGTACATATGAATAACAACATTCGACTGCCACTGTTTGTTCATATCAATCTAGTACCAAAGGGTAGTGAACTTCGTAGCAAGTGACTTGAATGGTTCAATATCTGGGAAGGTCGCACCTTTTGGCATCTCCTAGGCAACAAAGGTGATAAGGATTAGGAGCCAGCTAAAGTGGAACTCGTAGCCCTGAACCTGTGCTTCGCGGTAATCTAGCTCCAGTTGATTCACTAGGTACTTCTCCTAATTCATCTGTAAACCCTCTATGCACTTTTCCATGAGGTCAACAACAAAGCCTATGACCTACGTAGGTATGTTCTTCCTTACTAACTTTCCTACAATTAACTGACAGGCGATGTGCACTATGCCATTCTGGATGGAGGCTACCTTGTAGCCTCTCATTCCCTTTTCAACATCGCCATATGTATCCTTGATTTTCTATGCTAGTGTGTGATCTATGGCTTTCCCTAGATAGAACTCATGTGGATTGGGTCCTTGCATACTCAAGCTTGTGATCCTATGGATGAACGTCGGGTCGACTATGATATGGTGGTCTAGACATAAGTAGCCTCCATGGTAACATGAAAGAAATAACTTGACACAGGCATTCACTTCCTGGTGCCTTCCGAAGTGTGGGATCTTCATGAGATTTAACACATTTGACTACGCAAGGTTCATCATCCACGGCTAAGGGATTGTCTTTGAGTTCTTCCCCTTCATCTTGGTCAGGTACTTATAAGGGGAAAGCATACTATAGTGTTTTCAATATCCGAGGTTGAAGTCACTGAAATTCAACGTTGTGATCTTATCTTGTTCTGCACGAAGTGCGCATATCCCTTTAGGGAAGTATGAAATAACCATGGTGTACTCGAATTCTATTGGCACACTATCTCAACTCATTGCCCTAGCCAGAGGTGTGATGTAATCCAACAATGTGGTCAGGATCAACTTCGCATTGGCTACGTCATCTTTGTGTTTGGTTTTATTTTCTGCTGATGGTCGGGATGATCCGTCTCCATGAGCAGTCGATGAAGAATCTTACAGTCCTCTCGTCGATGATGCTTGAATACTTGCAGACATCATTGTTTTAGACATTACCCTTTCAGTCATTAGGTCAATAAGAACTTCTTCGACAATTTTCTCTGAAGTGTTAATCTCATTCGACATGAACGGTCATGGTTGAATGTATCAGGTTTAAAAGGTAATTGTTGAATGCAATAAGATAGATGGCACTAATGTGGTGGTCACTGTGCGAAATCAATTATGTTGTGAGCTCTGACAGTCATGATTGGCAAAAGTGTTCTCAATGCGTGGCATGATGGGATAAATAGATAAATCGGCAACAAATATCTTGCAATGGGAGAGAAGCCTTCATTAACTCATCTATGTCCGTTGTGGCGTGGTCCCAATGGTCTGGTGGTGAAATTTCTGATCATATATTCATTTCTACCCATTCGGGCCGTCGATAGAACGGTTATATTGTTCCAATGACAATATTTATTCGCCATGGCGAAGTGCGATGTGACGTTGTTTTGATATTCCCATGAAGCTCCAATTTTGAAAATTTTCCTTCTGCGAAGTTCCCTCAGGGACCTTCTGTAACTTTTCAAGCTTATCTCTCTTCTTACTTAGTTTTCTCTCCTTATTTCTAGTAAGATTTGTCTCTGAATTCCTCTTTCCATTCTGATTCTTATTTTATTTTGGTAGAGTAACTTCGCGTTGTTGAGGTTCCTTCCTAGGAATCAAGGGTAATACTTCATCTATACCTAGAATAGGTACTTTGGTCTTTTATGGGTCTTCTAATGTTCTTCCAACTTCGACAAGGAAAAAGGATCTAGCGAGTTGCGTAGATCTTTTGTCTTGTGCGGTGTAGGGTTTTGATGGCTCTATGCTTGTAACTGATTGACTGAAGATAATAAAGAAGCAGAGTTGGTGGACATAGCCCCAGGGTGGGGTTGAACCACGTAAACACTTTGTTGTCTTTCTTTGTGCTTGTTTGGATGTGTTTATATATTCTTTTGCTAAGTGCTTAGAGATGATTAGATATATACACTTATGCTTAGTTCTAATGATATGTAAGAATGTTATATCTGATCTATATGAATGTGTTGATTCCATGTGATGTTAGATCTGACCTATCTATTGATGTTAAGGGATTAAATGTGTTATATTAGTATGAATGTTGTGAAGCCTTGTTTTTTCAGAGAAGTGATTATTGATTGTATATTGGGGAACTGATAGTGCTAAGTGCTTTATTAAGTATTATAATCACAGATCTGTGTCCCAGCTAAGGTTGCAGACATATGAGTCTTGCAACCACCCCTACCTCTACCTCAGGTGAGACTTCATATGCTTTGTAGGTGTTGTCGAAAGGGTCGGTAGTTAGGTATTTGTTGGTGCGGTGTTGTAGCGTTGAACCCTGGGTCCACCCCTATGCCAACAAATGGTTATGTTGCTGGGACCTGAAACTGTGATTTCTAGGAACTAAGGAAGAATAAGATTTGTGCAAATATTCGACCTGAAACTAAGAAATCTCTGAGTGTAGATCTGTTTCTCTGGTGTGAAAAATTCTACTTGATCTAAGAAGCTCAGTGCTAAGGAAAATAAGTCTGATCTGAAGAAAAGAGGTGAGATCCAGAAGCTTTGTGCCCTAAGAAAGGTAAAAGTGGGAATTCTTGATTAAAAAGAGGTAAGATTTGTAAGCTCTGTGCTCTGATAGAGGTAAGAATAGTGGAAAGTTCTATATCTGAAAGATTTGTGCTCTGTAGAAGTAAGATAAGTGGAAATTTTTGTTTCTAGAGTATGGATCTGGGTATATTTAATAGAGTCGGTCCTAGTTTGAAAACTAGGGTATTAAAAGATGAAAGAAGATTTGATATGACTAGATCTGATAAGAATAGTGAAAGATATGTTATACCTATGCATAGAAATAATGTTTGGTCTAACGAATGGATGTAGGATCCTAGAAAGAATTCATTGCAGGTTAGCTCCTATGATCCTAGCATGTAGTACAGGAGAAGCTGGGGATAATTTAAAAGAAAGAGAGGATTAACCCTCTGTTACAGCTGCAGAAAACCGGGACACCTTGCTAAGGCATGCCCTGGGAGAAAACCTGGTTGTCTTTGTTCAATGCTATGAACCATTAAGTGTTGGATTTCCCTAGAATGATTTATAAGCTTGAAAGTATGAACATAAGACAAGAAAACCCTAAGGTAGATCCAGAAACTAAGGCTATAGAAAAACCCTAGAAAGAATCAGAGAAGGTATTGCTACAGATGAAAGAAACCTTGAATGACCACCGACATGTTATATTATCATAGAGATTTAAAGAAAAGGAATGCATCGAAGCAAGAATAGGAGACTTTGAAATTGATTTTGTTCTAGATGAGGAAACACAGGTGAATATCATGACAGAGAGAACTTGGAAATCTATAGGGAGGCCTGCTATGATTCCTTCATTAGGAGGAATAGGGTTATTCAGAGGAAAACTAGTAAACCTATGTGGGAGGCTTTCTCAGATACCTATGAATGCAAATGTAACTTTGCCAGAAGAATATTTTGAGATTATTCAATTTATTGAGGACCGCACCCCATTTACCATGGTACTAGGGAAACCTTGGATTGAAAGAGATCAAGCCAGACGAAAAGAAGAAGAATTTTTGGAGCAGAAGAGACAAGAGTTAAAAGATTTCATGACTAGAAGGATCACATACTTGATTGAAAAATAGGAGAATAGGTCGAAGCTACTTAACACTAGAGACCCAGATGTCTAAGTTGCAAGAAAATTAGAAGACTCACAAGAGACTAAAGTACCTATCTCAGATAAAGAAGAGGTGTTACCCCTGAGTCCTAGGAGAGAATCTCAACAGCGCGTAGTGACTATATCTAAAGATGATAAGAATTAGAATGGAAAATGAACTATCAAGATGAAGCTCACTGGGAGGAAAGATAGAAATCTAAGTAAGAAGAGAGATAAGTTTGAAAAGTTACAGAAGGTTCCAAAGGGAACTTTGCAGACAGAAAATTTACAGAATGGGAGCTTCGTCAAGATATCAGAATAGTGACACATGGCATTTTATCATGGCGAGCCAATATAGCCATTGGGATTGATATATCTATTCCACTTCCACCCCAAATGGGTCGAAAAGAATTTATAGCTCGACACCAGACTGTTGGACTGTGCCATAATGGACAGAACAAGAGTTAATGAGGCTTCATACCCGTTACAAGCGAACTGTTACCGAGTTTCCTATTTATCCCATTTCTCCATGCATGGAGAACACTTTTTCTAACCAAGAATTTGAGCCTGCAGACCAAGTGAATTGTATACAGTGATCATTTCCCTCTTGTCGTTTATTATAGTGCAGTATCTAAGTTAATTGTGAACCCGATATTATTAATCCTGAGGACGTATGTCCGATGAGCACACCTCAGTTGAAGAATCAATAACAGAAGTACTCCTCGACTTGATGAATGAAAGAGTCATGTTGGAGAGAGGATTGTCTACTGGTCTACAAGCATCATCGACGAGAGTAATTTTGGCTTCTCCATCCACTGCTCGAGCCAGACAATCACAGCCCGTAGATGAGAAGTGAACTAAGCACAGAGAGGATCTCGCGAATACTAATTTGATTATGAGCATTCTACCCACCTATATACCACCTCTAAGTGATGCCATAAATCAAGAAAGTGTGCCCAAATACTTTGATTATAACTTGGTTACTACATACCTCCCAAAGGGGATACACGCAGTTCATGCAAATCAAGAAAAGATAGTAGCGTTGAAGTTTATCGACTTCAACCTTGACGACAGGAAGGTCTACAGCATACTTGACCCACATAAGTACTTGACCAGGACAAAATGAAATAATTCAAATATCATCCCTTAGTCATAGAACCGTAACCTCGCATAGTCCACACCCCTCAACATCATGAAGATTCCTCACTTCGGAAGATACCAAGAAGTGAATGCATGCATGAAACTATTGTTGTCCTGTTACCATGGTGGATACTTGTGGTTAAACCACCATATCACATTGGATCTGACATTGATCAATCGGATCACAGGGCTGAGTATGCAAGGCCCTGACCCACAATATTTCTATCTTGGAAAAACCATGGATCGCGATTTATCTCAAAGGATAAAAGACACTTACGAAGATGTCGAAAAGGGAACACGATGCTACAAGGTAGCTTCTATCCAAAGTGGTGCAGTGCACCTATCTTGTCAATTGATTGCATGAAATTTAGTTCACAAGAACCAACCTACCCAAGTCACTGGTTTTGTAGTTGACCTCACAGGAAAGTGTGGAGAGGGCCTACAAATGAATTGGGAAAAGTACCTCGTGAACCAGTTGGAACTAGACTTCAGGGAAGAGAAATATCAAGGATTTGAGTTCCACTTCAATTGGCTTCTAATCCTAATTTCTTTCATCGCATGGGAGATGTCGGAAGGTGCGACCTTCCCAGACATCGATCCCTTTGAACCTCTGGAGGCGAAGTTTAGTACATTGTGATATTCTAGTGATATGAACAAGTAATGGCAGTCAAATGTCATATTCCACACATATTACAATTAGTCGAAGTTAGCTATCCATTCTGAGCCTCGCATCATGCCAAATACTCTTCACAGGTTTCGACCTTTAATTAAGTTCAGCGCGGACTGCCATTTCATTTATATTACAATGCGTGCTAATGAGCACAAGAAACAAATTCAATATTACTATAATATGACAGAGGAGGACTTATAAGAAATCACCAAGGAATGGTCGATGGACCTCCTCATTCCAGCAAACCCTGCAGAGATATCTGATTTAGACAGTCCAGAAACTACGTCGGATACACCCAGACCTAGCAAGATAAAGAAAAATGAAAAGGTCCATGATTTAGGTAGTGAATCCGTGAATACCGCTTCCTTCTTAGTAGAGAAAGGAGGAGATGGCGTAGAGATATATTGCACAGAGGTTGAACAGAAGAAAGGTGAGGTTACACCACCTAGAGACGAGGAGGATCCCTCAAAGAAAAGGAAGGTTTCCCTGCCAAAACCTTCCTCCTAGAATAAAGTGAAAGAAACCATGACCAAAATGAAGACCATCCTCACCTCTGACGACTTTGATTTCATCATAGAAACCCTAAATGGTGCTTCGCTAGAGATAGCAGAGAAGCAAGAAGCTAATCAGGAGTCATTGATCCATTGGATTAAGGATGAGCTCCAAGAAGTGCAACAAGCACTACAATCCATCTGCGCAGTCTCCACTGTGCCTCTGTCAATAGGAACATCAGAACTGGGAGATGAGCCAGCTCAACTCTAAGGCATCACTAATACAGTCGAAGCTCGCCTTCAACAAGCTCTAGAAGAAACAACACAAACTACCCAGGCTTTGGCACAAGTATAGAGAGACCTTGTAGAACAACGCAGTATTGCAAAATAGGAAAATATTGCTCTGCAAGCGAAGTGGGATGAAGAAAAAGCACAACTGCAGAAAAGTAAGGAACCGTTGCTCGCAGAGAAACTCGAAGTAAAGGAAATGGTTCACAAAGCACTTCGTTCTGTGAAAATCGTAGAAGTAAATATCAAAGAATGAGTTCCACAGTAGGTGGCATAGCTTGAAGAAGTAATACAGTAGTTCCAGCAGCACATAGCAGACTTGGAGCTCTACACTGTGCCAAAGACCCCTCAATATGTAAGAGACTAAAGGGAATCAACTTCCCATAGTACAGTTTACAGACTAAAATCTCTTGCCTTGGAGTGAAAGTAGCTGAGTAACCACAGTGCCCAAACATATGAGAACCTCACCGAGAATCCAGAGCTACAGGTATTAGAGTCACAGCTCAAGGAATAAAAGTAGCATGCAGACACACTACAGGCATAGTTGAAGGCCTTTCTGGTCATGGAAAGAATGAAGCGGTCTCAAGAGCAATGCACCACCTAGCAGCATATCCATACGATTCAAAGCAGAATGATGGAATTTACTCAACGGCTTCAACCAATACAAGGTAAGGCATGCCAATTATTCATAGAGGTTGAAAGACGAGGAGAAGAGCTAGAACAGGTTGTCATCACAGCATAACAACACCTAGAAGGGCCCATGAATGATGCAATGATCCAAAAGTTCATTGAGCAAGAATATGTTGCACAATAGCAGGTTGAAGCAGCTCAAGGCCTTCGAAGCAAAACTGGTCAGATCAGAGTGACTCGGGATGAGTCACAGGTGAGTGTTGGGGGCCTGTTGGCCTTTGACCAAGTTTTGGGAGATTCTTGGTCATAGTGACCTATTTTGGGAATTCGATAGCCTATTGAAGGAGGAGCGCAAGACGAAGCAGAGATCATGGGATCTCAATCCACTTTTGGGTCCTTTTTGGGTTTTGGGGATTATGTAACGAGATTGGGATGTCATCCCATGGGTTTACCCATGCTTAGGCCTATTTTGTAATATATAAATAGAAGGCTAGGCATTGTAAGAATTAATCGAATAGGCATCTATGTGATGTATGCTAAGTGAAAGTAGGGTTTTGTAAGTACTTTGTGCATGACTGTGAGATACTTGCAGAGATAAGTGCAAGTGGTTGTAACAGATGGTGGAAGGATTTTTGTTGTAATGCAAGGAAGAAGGATCTAGAGAGGTGCACAGATATTCTGTCCTATTTGGAGTAGGGTTTTGTTGTCTCTATGCTTGTAACCAGTTGACTGAAGATAATAAAGAAGAAGAGTATGTGGATGTAGCCCCAGGGTGGGGGTGAACCACGTAAACACTATGTTGTCTTGTTTTGTGCTTGTCTAGATGTGTTTATATCTTCTTTTGCTAAGTGATCAGAGATGATTAGATAGATACACTTATGCTTAGTGCTAATGATGCTAAGTGCTTAAATGCGTTATATTAGTGTGAATGTTGTGAAGCCCTGTTTTATCAATGAAGTGATTATTTATTGTATATTGAGGAACTGACGATGCTAAGTGATTTATTAAGTATTATAATCACATATATGTGCCCCAGCTAAGGTTGCAGACACCTGAGTCTTGCAACCACCCTGCCTCTACCTCGGGTGAGACTTCATCAGCATTGTAGGTGTTGCCGAAAGGGCTGGTAGTTAGGGATTTGTTGGTGCATTGTTGTAGCGTTGAACCCTGGGTCTTCCCCTATGAAAACAAAGGAATCACAACAGCCTTTCCTAGAATTTCCCAAGTTCTTTCGGTCATGATATTCACTTGCATTTCCTCATCTAGAACACAGTCAATGTCGAAGTATCCTATTCTTAATTCAATGCATTATTTTGCTTTAAATACCTCCGATAAACTGACATGTCGGTGATCATTCATGGTTTCTTTCCTCTGTAGAAATACTTTTTCTGATTCTTTCTTGGGTTCGATCATAATCTTAGTTGCTAGATATTTCTCGTGGTCTTCTTGTGTCATATCCATCCTTTCAACCTTAGTAATCATTCTAGGGAAACATAATACTTCATGGTCCATAGATTTGCAACATAGGCAACTAGGTCTTCTACCAGGGCCTTCCTTAGTCAGATGTCCTGGTCTTCTGCAACTGTAACAAAGGGTTAATCCTCTCTTTCTCTTAAATGATCCCCAGTCTTTCCTGTACTGCACACTAGGATCATGGTAGCTAACCTGCAAAAAATTCTTTCTAAGGTCCTGCATCCATTCGTTAGTCCAAACCTTCTTTCTATACATAGGTCTAACATATCTTTCACTATTCGTATCAGATCTATTCATAGCAAATCTTCTTTCTTCTATCAGTGCCCTAGTTTTCAAGCTAGGATAAATCTTATCAAACATACCTAGATCCATTCTTTAGAAACAAAAATTTCCACTAATCTTATCTTCAATAGAGCACAAAGCTTCCAGATCTTAAAATGTTTCACTATTATTACCTTTATCAGAGCACAAAGCGTTTAGATCTTAGCTCTTTTCTTCAAATCAGACTTCTTTATTTAACACAAAGCTTCACAAATCAAGTAGAATACTACGCACTAGAGTGAAATATCTATGCACAAAGCTTCCACAATTTTATGTTAGGTCTTTGCATAAAGATTATTTTTCCTCAGTTCCCAGCAATCACAGTTTTAGGTCCCAGCAACAGACCCATTTGTTGGCATAGGGGTAGACCCAGGGTTCAACGCTACAACAATGCACCAACAAAACCCTAACTACTGGCCATTTCGGCAACACTTGCGAAGCAGATGAAGTCTCACCCGAGGTAGAGGTAGGGGTGGTTGCAGGAATCCAATGTCTGAAAACTTAGCTAGGACATGGATCTTTGATACTAATCAAGGAACTTAGCAATTAACATTCATCGATATTTAGTTCTCAGTTACATCATAGTTAAACCCTGATTACAGAGAATCATAGTATTCAACCATATCTAGCATCTAACAACACTTAGCATGATGGAACAGATCATATCTAGCAGATTCAGCATTAACCACATGTATATAAGTCAGATATAACATCCATCCATATTATTAAGCACTAAGCATCGATAGATAATTCATCTATATCAAAGCACTATGCACATTAACATATAAGCACATCAACACATTGCACAAAGAAGAGAAACACAAAATGTACGTGGTTCACCCCCATCCTGGGGCTACATCCACCAACTCTTTGTCTTCTTTATTAGCTTCTTCAATAGGTTACATGCACAGAGCCTCAAAAACCCTACTCTGCAGAGGATGGGAGATCTGCGCAGCTTGCTAGATCCTTCTTCCCTGAGTATATATAAGCATGTAGCTTTCTACATTCTCTTACAATGACTTGCACATAGCTCTACAAGTCTCACATAGTATGCACCAAAGCACTTACAACTCTTGATCACACATATCCAACTATAGCACTTAGTCATTCATTGTTCACTACATCACCTTAGCATCTTATTATACATACAAAATAGACCTAAACACGGGTAAACCCATGGGCCGACATCCCCATACCCGTTACATAATCCCAAATCCCTAAAAGGGGTCGATATCCCACAATCTCCACTTCGTCTTGTGCTCGACCTTCGACAGCCTGTCGAAGTCCCAAAATCAGGTCAATCATTACCAAGAATCCTCAAAACTTGGTCAAGGGACAACTGGCGCCTAAAGTTAAGTACACCTACTTTATTTACAATTGAATCCTCTTCATCTACCTCTTCAAAGAGGTTTGCTACAATGGATGATTTTCCTTCCATAAAAAATTTTAGATGCTTTTCTTGCTCAGGGATGACAACCATCTCCATCAGGGTAGCATTTTCTTTTATATTATCCAATTGATTAATAATGTTGTATTTGGAAGAGAGAAGAGGGGAGGTAGTTCCTTCACTATCAGGAGATTTAGAAACCTGAACAGTAGCAGCTGGTGTAGATGTGCTTGGGATTGAAGAACTGTGAGGAGGATCATATTTACCTTTTGGAGCATAGGATTTATTCCTAGTATTTATGATCATAACATCCTATGGCTATGCAAATTCTAGGACAACAATGGTAGTTTCAGGTCTTTTACTAAATATTTGATCTCTGGCACTCTTCTTTACTTCACATGTACTTTCCTCATGGTGTTCCTTACAAAAGTTACACCAACTATGAGGCATGATAGCTTTAGGTTGAAATTTATTTTCATTAAGATTCTTTAAAGGTGGTGAAGAAGAAGATGAGGCCCCAAGGGTAAGATAGGATACATTTCCTTTCTGCTCATACACTATCATTATATTATTTATGTCTTGTAGAAGTTGTAAGAGGGCGAACATATCCATCTGTTTAACTGAGTCTCCCTTAGGAAGACCTGTTCTTTCGATTTGTTATTCATACTCTAAACAAGTATGCAGAGCAGAACCAAGGTTATCAATGTCCTTTTATTCAAGCCTATGATGGTAAGGAGAAGGTAATGCATTATAATAATTCATGAAGGAAGCTTGGTTCTGAGGGCGAATGAGTTCAGAGATTTGGTTTAATAATTTTGTGAAATGCAAGTTGAAGGATTTGATAGTTTCACCATCCTTATAAGCGATGTTATTGTACTCCCGTAACTTCTCTATTGGGATTTTGGATTTCCCATGGGTATATTTGAACCAATAGACTAACTCCTCTCAAGTAGAAAGAATCTTAGGTGGAAGGTCAAAGAAACTAGTCACAGCCTTCCCTTCAAGGGAATTCACAAATAACTGCATACAAGTGTCGTTGTCATTGGCTCCTATGTTGTGATAGGCATTATAAAATTCCACCAGGTGTTCATTCGTAGTGACCATGTTATTCCCTGAAAACCTAGGGAGATTCTCTTTGAATTGAGGAAGTATATGAGTAGTAGGTTCTCTGTTAAGAGGGGAGGAAACATACCACATAGTAGTTGTAGCATCTTCTTCAAACTGAAAAAGCCCATACTTTTTAATGACTTTGGTTGGGTTTGTAGTGGATTTAATAGGGACTTGGTGACTATATAAGCTACCAATCACTGACGAGGTTTAAGGTTGAGATGAAGAAGCACCTCTAGTGCCACCAAATCCACCGCTAGATGCCATCTTGTGAACAGTAGATAAGGGAGAAAAAGATGATCTCATTGAATCAGATAAAGTTCTCCTTGGAGTACTTTGTTGGGTTGAAAAAACAACGTTTCTTCTTCCTATTTCAGAAATAGGATTAATCTCAAAGGATAAACCTCTTCTTCTCCTAGAGATACGAAGGTTTAAGGACATGAAAAGAAGAACCAAACTGTAGGAAAAAGAAACTAAAGTTGATTCCTAGGTTGTCTTTGCCTAGCTTCCCAACGTTCTTGGATACTTATGTCTTATTCAACTACTTCCCATGAGAGTTCAATCTCAAAATGGGAATTAGCGGTCTCTAAGATGGTATTATACAAATTTAAAGCATTGTTGGTTTGATCTTTAAGATCGGGCTCAATATTGTCATGCCTTGCAATAGGTACAGTCATGAAGAAATGAAACAGTCAAAGAAATGATATCAGAAATATAAATATATTCAATGAAAAGCAAGTATAAAATCAACCAAAGAGATATGGAAGATCTCCCCAGTATGGTCGCCAAATAAATGTTGAGGAAAAGATATGAAATTATCTTACTCAGGCATTTTCGGATCTTGTTGGGAATGTTACCCTATGTTTATAGCCTCAAAAAGTGTTTCCCAGTCCACAAGTATTAATTACAAGGGGTTACGTTGATTTTTTGAATAAAATATTCTGGCAAAAATATAACATTTTTATACATGTTGGCCCTTGACTAAGTTTTGAGGACCCTTGGTCATTTTTGACCATTTTGGGACTTCGACAGGCTATCGAAAGTGGAGCACAAAATGAATCGGAGATCATGGAATCTCGGCCCCCTTTTAGGGCTTTTTGGGATTTGGGATTATGTAATGGGTATGGGGATGTTGAACCATGGGTTTACCCATGTTTAAGACCAATTTTGTAATGTATAAATAGATGCTAGGCGATGTAGTGAGAAGGAATGGTTAAGTGCGAATGACAAGTCAGTTGTAAGTGGTGCTAAGTGAAAGTAACAATTGTAAGTGCTTTGTGTATGTTTGCAAGGCCGAGTGCAAGTGGTTGTAAGGGATTGTTTGTAGGTTTTGTGTTGTAACCTATATTGGGAAAGAAGGATCTAGCGAAGAGTGTGCATATCTCCTGTCCTCTACGAAGTTGATCTGAAGGATCTATGCTAGTAAAAAGATTGAAGAAAGCTAATAAAGAAGATGAAGAGTTGGTGGATGTAGCCCCAGGGTGGGGGTGAACCACATACATCCTGTGTTGTGAATGCTTTGTGCGATGTATTGATGTATTTATGTATTTACTTACTTAGTGCTTTGATATATATGAATGATAGGTAGATCTGTTGTTTCTTTGTTCTCAATAATGAGACTAAATGTTGGGTCTGACCTGTGTGAATGTTCTTAGTTCTTGAATCTACTAGATCCGATCTATTTCGTCATGCTAAGTGTTGCTAGATGCTATATCTGGTTGAATACTGCGATGCTTTGTAATTAGGGTTTTACCTGCGAAGTAGATACTGGTTAAACATTGATGGACTATATTGCTAAGTGCTTTGTCAAGGTGTTACAATCACAGATCTATGTCCCAGCTAAGGTTGCAGACACTGGAGTCCTACAACCACCCCTACCTCTACCTCGGGTGAGACTTCATCTTCTTCGTAGGTGTTTCCAAAAGGGTCGGTAGTTAGGGTTTTTTTGCTGCATTGTTGTAGCGTTGAACCCTGGGTCTGACCCTGTTCCAACAAATGGTTCTGTTGCCGGGACATGAAACTGTGATTGTTGGAAATTGAGGAAAAAGGAGCTTTGTGTGAATATCTGACCTGAAACTGTGAAAGATCTATGTGTAGATCTATTGCCCTAGTGCGCAGCATCCTAATTAATCTATGAAAGCTTTGTGCTAAGAAAAGAAGTCTGATCTAAAGAAAAGAGGTAAGATCTGTAAGCTTTGTTCTTTGTTAAAGGTAAGATAAGTGGAAATTTTTGTTTCAAAAGTGTGGATCTGGGTATGTTTGATGAATTTTATCCTATCTTGAAACGTATGGTGCAGCTAGATGAAAGAATATTTGATATGAATAGATCTGATAAGAATAGTGAAATATATGCTATACTTGTGCATAAAAAGAATCTTTGGACTAACAAATGGATGCAGGATCCTAGAAATATTTTTTTTCAGGTTAACTACTATGATCCTAGTGCATAGTACAGGAAAGGTTGGGGATCATTTAAGACAAAGAGAGGATTAACCCTTTGTTACAGATGTAGAAGACTGGGTCATATGGCTAAGGAATGTCCCGGTAGAAGACCTAGTTGTCTTTGTTGTAAATCTATGGACCATGAAGTTTTATATTTCCTTAGAATGATTGCTAAGCTTGAAAGAATGAATATGGAACAAGTAGACCCTGAGAAAGGTCAAGAAACTAAGACCTTGGCAGAACCCCAGAAGGAATCAGAGATTGTACTATTACAGATGAAAGAAACCATGAATGACCACCGAGATATTAATCTATCAGAGATCTTAAAAGAGAAAGAGAAAATAGAAAAGAATAGGAGACTTCAACATTGATTGTGTTTTGGATGAAGAAACACAAGTGAATGTCGTGACAGAAAGAACTTGGGAAGCTATAGGAAAGCCTACTGTGATTCCTTCATTGGGAGGAATAGGATTGTTTACAGGAAAACTGATAACCCTATGTGGAAGACTTACCCAGATATCTATGAACGCTCATGGAACTTCAACAGAGGAAGATTTTGAGGTTGTTAAATTTATTGAGAAAAACTCTCCATTTTCTATAGTACTAGGAAAAACTTGGATTGAAAAGGATCAGGCTAGAAGGAAAGAAGAAGAATCCCTAGAGTAGAAGAAGCAAGAACTAAAATATTTCATGACTAGGAGGATCGCGCACTTGATTGAGGAACAGGAGAATAGATCGCATCTATTTAACTTGGATGCCAAAGTTGAAAGAACCCAAGAAGACTCACAGAAGAATGAAGAACCTACCCTAGATAAAGAAGAAGTGTTTCCCTCGAATCTTCGGAAAGAATCTCAACAGTACGAAGTTACTATGCCAAAAGAAGACAAGAATCAGAATGGAAAGAGGAATAATGAGGTGAAGATCACCGGGAAAAAGGATATAAAGCTCAGTAAGAAGAGAGAAAAGATCTAAAAGTTACAGAAGGGTCCAGAGGGAACTTTGCAAAGGGAAAATTTGCAAAACAGGAACTTCGTTGGGATATTAGAACAACGTCACATGGCACTTCACCATGGAGAAGAAATATAGCTGTTGGAAATAGTATAATCGTTAGACCGATGCCACAAATGGTTACAATGAAATTTATGGCCAAGAAGCTCGCCATCAGACCATTGGGACTGTGCCATAATAGGAAAAACTAAATCAATGAAGGCTTCTTGCCCGTTGGAGATATATGTTACCGAGTAGTCTATTTATTCCGTCGACTGTTGCACTCAGAACACTTTTGTGAATTATATCAGAGAGAACTCATTGCTATTGCATTGCTATTAGTAAGATCGACACAGTTCTATTGTTTTGTGAATTCATTCATCCATATGATCTAAGTGTGTATGTTGGACGAGCTCAGCACCGCAGAGAAAATCGTTGAAGAAGTTCTCATCAATCTCATGGCTGAGAAAGTAATGTCTGGAAGTATTCAAGCATCATCGAAGAGAGGACTGCAATCCTCTCCATCAACTGCTCATGGATCTGGGCCATCCTGAGTCATCACATAAAAGAGAACCAAGCATAGAGATGACCTAGCAAATTCGAAGCTAATCCCGACCATATTGCCCTACTACATCCCACCTCTGGTCAGCGCAGTGAGTCGTGATAGTATTTCAAGAGATTTTGTGTACACCATGGTTACTGTGTACCTCCTAAAGGGGATACACATAGTTCGAGCATGGCAGGACAAAATCACAATGTTGAAGTTCAATGACTTCAACCTAGGATACTGCAAGAACCCTAGTATGCTTGCCCCATATAAATACTTGACCAGGATGAAGAGAAAGAACTCAAAAATAATCCCCCAGCCATGGACGATGAACCTCACGCAGTCCACCCTGTTGAATGCAATGTAAATCCCACACTTTGGAAGGCACGAGGAGGTTAACGCCCATGTCAAGCTCCTACTTTCATGTTACCATGGCGACTACTTATGGCTAGACTTTCGTATTACAGTCGATCCGACGCTGATCCATAGGATCACCATATTGAGTATGCAAGGACCTGACCCATAAGACTTCTATCCAGGAAAAGCCACAAATCGCATGTTAGCATAGAAGATCAAGGATACTTGTGACGATGTTGAGAAGGGGATAAGAGGATATAAGGTAGCTTCCATCCAGAATGGCACAGTGCACCTATCATGCTAATTAATTGCAGGAAATCGCGTAAGAAAGAATAGACCCACGCAGGTCACAAGATTTGTCATTGACCTCGTGGGGAAATGTGTAGAAGGCCTACAGATGAACTGGGTGAAGCACCTAGTTAATCAACTAGAATTAGACTATCGTGAAGCACAGGATCAGGGCTATGAGTTCCATTTTAGTTGGATCCTGATCCTCTTCATGTTTATTGCTTGGGAGATGCTAGAAGGTGTGACCTTCTTGGACATTGAACTGTTTGAGCCACTCACTATGAAGTTCACCATGCTTTGGTACTCAAGTGACATGGGAAAAAAGTGGCAGTCGAACACATTTTTTCACACATATTATCTGTAGCTTAAGAGAGCCATCAAATATTACCCTCACATGATGTCGAACACCCTACAAAGGTTATGACCCCTTATGAATTTTCTCATAGATCGACACTTCATCTATATTACTGCGCGAGTATATGAACATAAGGAGGAGCTTCATTCATACTACAAGCTCACGAAAGAGGACCTCGAGGAGATCGCCAAGGACTGGTCAGCTGACCTCCTTATCCCCGCTAACCCTGCAGAGATGTATGACCCAGAAACTAATAGCTCGGAGGCCACTCACAAGGAACATGACACACCCAGACCCAACAAAAGGAAGAAGACCGAAGAAGTCCAAGACTTAAGAAACACATCAAAGAAGATTTCTTTAGTATCACCTGACCGAGGGGGTGATGAAAAAGTAGAATAAATAAGTGGCAAAGAAGATGAGTAGAAGCAAGGTGAAGTAACACCGCCTAGAGATGAGGTTGATCCCTTGAAGAAGAGGAATGTTTCTCCCCTGAAACCCTCTTCCCAAAAGAAATCTAGATCCACTTTGACCAAGATGAATATTGTTCTCACTGTCGATGATTTTGACTTCATCATCGCAACTGTGAATGACGCCTCATAGGAAACCTTGCAGAAACAAGAAGCCAAGCAAGAGGATATGTATGACAGAATTGAGGTCGAACTCCAAGGGGTGCAATAGGCCCTTTAGTCTAGCCACATAGTCTCCATTGCACCACTACCATCGGGAGAACTAGATTTGGGATATGAGCTAGCCCAACTCTGATGACTAGATGATATGACCGAAGCTCACCTTCATCATGCACAAGAAGAAATAGAACAAGCCACCTAGGCCTTGAAGCAAGTGCAATAAGTAGCAGTATAACAATGTTGAGTTGCAGAGCAGGAGAAGGTTTCCCTCTAGACAAATTTTGAAGAGGAGAAAGCACAAATTCAATAGGAAAAAGATCAGTTGCTCGCAGAGCAACTCGAAGTGCAAGAAGCAGTCAAAAGAGCACTTCACTCTATGACAAGCTTAGATCTAAAGGCATAAGACCGAGTCATGCATCAAGTAGACCAACTCACAGAAGTTATCCAACATCTACAAAAAATAATAGCAGACTTAGAGATCTGCATAGTGCCCAACACCCCACAGGATGTGAGGGATCAAAGAGATGCAACTGCTCAAGGAACAGCTGAAAGAATCAAGGGCCTTGCCTTGGAATGTAAAAAACTGAGTGATCATAGTGCCCAGACGTATGAGCGACTCACTGAGAATCTAGAATTGAAGACACTGGAGTCACAACTCCAAGAGGTGAAGTATCAAAAAGAAACAATACAGGCACAGTTGAAGACCCTGTCAGTTGTTGAAAGGATGAAGTGATCCCAAGAGAAGTGCACTTCCCAACAGCAGGTCCATACCATTCAAAGAAAATTCATGTAAGTGACTCAGAGGCTCCAACCTATAAAGGATGAGGCTTGCCAACTGTTCGCAAAGATCAAAGGCCGAGGAGGAGATCTAGAACAAGTCATCACTGCAACAGAACAATGCCTAGAGGGACCTGCCAACGAAGCTGTTATCCAGGAGGTCAAGGCACAACAACAAGTTGAAGTAGCTTGAGCCAATATCGAGGCTTTTGAAGCAGAATTAGCTAGATCAAAGTGACTTGGGACAAGTCACAGGTGAGTGTTGGGGGCTTGTTGGCCCTTGACCAATTTTTAAGGACCCTTGGTCATTTTTGACCATTTTGTGACTTCGACAGGCTGTTGAAGGTGGAGCACAAAACAAAGAAGAGATCGTGGGATCTTGGCCCCATTTTAGGGATTTTTGGGATTTGGGATTATGTAATGGGTATGGGGATGTTGGCCCATGGGTTTACCCATGTTTATGCCCAATTTTGTAATGTATAAATAAATTCTAGGTGACGTATTGAGCAGGAATGGCTAACTGTGAATGACAAGTCAGTTGTAAGTGGTGTTGAGTGCAAGTAAAAGTTGTAAGCTCTTTGTGTATGTTTGCAAGGCTGAGTGGAAGTGGCTGTAAGGGACTGTATGTAGGCTTTGTGCTGTAACATATCTTGGGGAAGGAGGATATAGCAAAGAGTGCACATATCTCCTGTCCTCTCTGAAGTTGATCTGAAGGCTCTATGCATGTAAGAAGATTGAAGGAAGCTAATAAATAATATGAAGAGTTGGTGGACGTAGCCCTAGGGTGGGGGTGAACCACGTACATCCTATGTTGTGAATGCTTTGTGCAATGTATTGTTGTATTTATGTGTTTACTTACTTAGTGCTTTCATATAGATGAATGATAGGTATATTTGTTATTGCTTTGTCCTTAATAATGAGATTAAATGTTGGATCTAGCCTGTGTGAATGTGCTTAGTGATTAAATCTTCTAGATCTGATAGGTTTCATCATGCTAAGTGTTGCTAGATGTTATATCTGGTTGAATACTACGATGCTCTGTAATTAGGGTTTTACCTGTGAAGTAGATATTGGTTAAACATTGATGAACTATATTTCTAAGTGCTTTTTCAAGGTGTTAAAATCACATATCATTGCCCCATATAAGGTTGCAAACACTGGATTCTTGCAACCACCCCTGCCTCTACCTATGGTGAGACTTCATTTGCTTCGCAAGTGTTGCCGAAAGGGCCCATAGTTAGGGTTGTGTTGGTGCGCTATTGTAGCATTGAACCCTGGGTCTGCCTCTATGCCAATAATACAATTTTTTGAATATATCATATTGCAAAAGAAAATGTGGAGATCAAAAGAAAAAATACCCAATCACATATGAACGAAAATGAGACAAGATAGCAATTGCTTTATTTCATTCCAAGAAATCAAAAGAGTTGTTCTCTTTACAAAATCCCTGTGAGGGGCATGGACCAAGGTCAAACTTAGATATCCCCGATGAAATCCATACAAAAGGACTCTGACAAGAAGTAAAACTGAACTTTAAAATATGGATCAGCTTGCCACATACTGCTACCCACTTGACTCTGCACAATACCCTTTATCAGTCATGAAATTTAATTCATAAACAGACAAGTCTACAGAGACTATCAAATATAGATCAACACCATTGAAAACAAGCATTTGAATGATATGATTCATCTTTGAACCTTGTTGTCTATAATAGGACCCTGTTTTCATAAAAGAGAAGCAGGCCTTTGATGAATTCAAGAATGAATTAAAACTGAACTATCTCAATAAAACTCAAGAGCATACCTTAGTATGATTTCTCCTTCTATTCTCCCCTTGTTCTTTATTCTCATTTAGATTTTATGCATTCCAAATTAGTTGAAGTAGTTAAGTTAACTAAAACTCAACTAAATTTTAGTTTAGAGGAAGAAATAATAATAATAATAAGGGTCTTTTAATAAATAATAACTAGTAGGTGGGACCCCTTGTGACTCCCTTTAATTTCTTAACAAAAATAAACATACTAGACAATAAGTCAAACACATCCCTCCTTGTGGCTCCCATAATCATTTTCATAATCTGAAAACTAAATATCAATGATATTTCAAATCATATCCAAATGTATAATATCCAAAATATCAAAAAAGAGTATGTTGTCCAAAATCTTCAGCACTCCATTGTCCTCAATAAAACAATAATAAATTATAATCAAAAACCATATTTTCCACTTTGAGAGGCAATTTTTCTTTTGTTGTTGTTGTCCCCTTTTGACTTCCCTAAATTATCCTTATCCTATGTATAAGAACCCCGACGCTTGATCTCACTGTTGACATGAGAACATGCATCTTTCAAGTGCATGCGGGATGAAATAGATTTGGCCGAATCACTTGAAGGAGAAGAGCGGGTAGCAACAACGTTTCCTTTATCATGCATTTGGTGGGATTCATTTTTTAGTCTTTTGCTTGTATGGGAGGACTGTACAATTGAGTTTCCAGGGGAAATCTATATATTTGGGTTAACAAGAAGAGGAGAAGCAGGTAAAGACAAATTTGGCTAGCCACGATGGTGGGATATTGTTGGGTGAACAATCTCCTTCCATCCATTGTTCTTGGGAACTTCAAGTTGCAACGAAACATGAGGGGCACAAAGATACCTAGGACATGTTGGGGATGGAAAGGAGGCCTCTTCGGTCTAGGTTGGACTACCTCTTATCCAATCCAATTGAAAAATACAACTTGGAAAAGTTGGCTTAACTCTTGATGATATGCATTGAAATGTATTGAGAATCTAGGCCTTCTAGGCCCTCTGTTCCAATTCCCTCTAGCCCCACTATTTCGGCCATGACTTCCTCTACTGAAGAACCTCATCTTGTATGTATCAATTATTATCAATTACCTTATTAAATAGATCATACATGACATTCTCTTACTATGAGACAAAGTTTGGCTCAGCAATCACATCAGACACATGCAATCCAATCCATAAAATTCATTTCAAATTTTTCAATGAGAAGGGGGTGAATTAAGGTCCAGGGATATCAGAGGGGATTGTATTGAGCAAAAAAGTGAGAAAATGAAAGGGAGTAAGAACATGATTACTTCTCAACAATTCAATAAACAATTGACTGTGCAACAATAACCAAAACATATCAGTTGTCATATATCTATGTGTTATTTCTTAATCGTTGTAATACAAATCTTTAATTTAATTTTAATGAACAGGGTGTGAAAAATGAATATGGGATCGTGAGGGGATTTGTATTGAGCAAAAAAGTGAGAAAATGACAAGGAATTAGATGAACAATGTTCATAAAATAAATTAAATAAATCAACAATCATAACTCTTTTCAAATTTAATCCAAAAAGCATCCACTTCCAAGACCAAAACATTCATTGTTCCTCAATTGTATACAAAATTTCTTGATGTCTCAATAATTAAATTTCCTAGAATTCCTTAATTTATAATAGTCTATGCATTTATAAATTATGAAAACCCTTCCTATTCAACAATATTGTATATACTAATACTGATCTCTTCCTTTTAAAATAATAAAAAAATGCACAATAATTCATGGTTTATTCTGCTCAATATTCATCCCTGATAATCAATAATACACCATGATAAACAATCAACAAACATTGTTCTTTAATCAACAATCCGGCCCAATCTAGTATACATGTTTTCCTTTAAAACAAACACGGACAGACTTAAAAGCATGCCCATTCATACACAGGTGTCTTATATCATATCATTGACACAATCTTGAATCAACAACAACAGTCAATCCAAACATAAACCGTGAGATTGATATATGTATGTATCAACATATATAAACTTATTTTTAAACAATTTGATAGTATGCACGATTATTTCAATATAACCATATCATTTATGAAGTGAATAGAACTAGATTGACACACATGCATATCTTTTTACCTTTCCATATTTTTGATCGGGCTTCGTAAAACTCACATAGGTGTCTTCTTATGAAATCAATACCACGCTCGATAAAACACAGTGATCAAAACCATAAACAAATAGAAAGATAGCTCTCGATTGTATGCAACTGCTCATTTCCATTCTTATTTATTGAAACAAATTTATCACAGAAGGACCAAACAGAGACTCAACCAAGAGGATAGGTTTATAAATGAGAGAGAATGTGTCTTTAAAATTCCATAACCATTTAATTGATAACCCAATACTTGAAAAACCCCAGAAGATGCCCGAGGAGAACAAAGGCAGTCAGAGTCCAAGTTGGGCTCTTTAAAAATTAAATCTAGAGAGTCAACTAGACTTGTTTTCCTTATTAAAACACAGAGAGATAGTGGTCTTCCAAATCCTCATATCAATTTTACCATTTATTAACAACCACATGCCACAATGTAATCTTGAAACAAAGATCCATGCTCTTCTAAAAAAATACAGTCTTTCATCTTATACCTTCAAGCCTTCAACGGAATCATAAGTGAACGTTGAGGAGAGAAAATGTGATCCAAATAAAACAACCCAGTTTCACACAGGTGCCTCTAACACTTTGCAAAGAGGAATGGGGGTTATCTTAAACAATGGAGGGTATTCAAATATAGCGAGATGATGTCTCTTTCCAATCACTTGGGAGGTTGATAAATTTTGACAACAACAACAGTGGGACTTCGAAACACACAGTCATCATACTAATAGAAAAAAGAGGAGTGGTGTGTGGAAGCTCTTTGTATCCTCCTATCCATTTAATACACAAGCCTGTATTAACATTCAGGGCCAACCAAAACTGGGTTTTTGGAAATATTCTAGTGACAAGACAGTAAGAAATGACCATCAAAAATAGACCTGGGTTTAAATAAAGAACACACCAACTGTCGACAATTGCTCTACAACTGGATGATGATTACCACAACAACCTAGAGGGAAATGAGTTGACAGACATTGATACACATAACAGTGAATAAAAACCCTCAACCATCAAACTCAGATCCTTATTTCACCATTGTCATTATTATTTCACATAGACCCATCATAAAAACTACACTGACCGATCAAACAACCAATGTGCAACTTTTATAACGATAATACCCATTTATATTCTTACAATTACCAACATTTTATAGTCATCACAGAGAGCCATAACACCATATATAAACATAGTTTAAAAACTCAAGAAAAAATAGAATCCATGCATCACTGAGCCACCATTTGATTCATAAAATAGAGAGTCCATCATGGATGGAAAGTTTAGAGCCATACCTGTGAGAAAATCGTTTCAATGGTGAACATATCGAGTTTTCCCTTGCTAATCCTGGAAATTTGGAACTTCACAACCAACATAGAAACAATCCAACAAAGCTAGGGTGAAGGGCGATAGGGAAGGTTTGGGGTGTCATGCAATAAATGCACGTCGATTCCTCACTTGGCCCCATTAAATCCCATGTACGAGACAACCCAATAAACATAACATCCACCATTAAATCAACCATATAACCAATGCATAATCTATTCCAATCCATCATAAGATCTGATAACATATATGTTGCATAGTGCGCTACCCTAGATATCTCATATCTCTACGTTAATATTTGCCATAACTCCACACAATAATCACATCAACATTGCTATATGTTCCTCCATTCGAATTTAATAAAATTTGCATAGTCCCTTAACCAAACAAATAGCATAATAGCTAGGACTAACACTTGTACCCATTAATTCTTTCAGTTGAAAGTTGTATGTATTCTTTTATCATATCTCAAGGATTAATACATACTTTCTTTCCTTTTGTTTGAACTCTAGAACCTTTTCATAGTTTTTCTTTGTTTTGATCATGCTACCATTTAATTATCCATTTCATATATGTGGATAAGTAATCAATATACGAATTAGTGACAAGGTTATAACATAGCACCTGTAAACAACATGATCCTCATACCCATGGAAATTGTTTTGTGTCGCAAGTGATTACCAATAGAATTCAATAATAATGCATTAACCACTCACTATCATGCCAAATGAAACTAAGACTGCATCATCAAAAATGTAGGATTGTGTCGGAAACATCATAATAGTAGAAAAATAAGTATGATATGTCTATCCTTGCGCCTCTAGTCTACATGGGGGTCCCACCTACTAGTATTATATTATTATCATAATTAAATAATATCTCTTTAGCAATCCTTTGCGGGAGGAATTCATCGTTGCGATTTTAATCTTCAACACCTTTGACATCAATGAAATTTTTTTCCCAACAAAATCCCCCTTTTTCATTATGGCAACACAATCTGAAACTCCTCTAGTCTATGCAACCACAAATCTCATCATTTTTTTATCATCTAAGTTTATTGTTTCCTTCAATTCTCCCCCTATCTTGAAAGTCTCCCTTGTCTCTATACTCTCCCCCTTTGACATCAGTGGCAAAGGGATTTTCTCCCTCCTACATTGTACCCTTTATTTTATGCATCTCCCCCTGAGCTTCATCTCCTCTTGTAGTGCTTGAGTGATTGGATGGAATAGGTACAACCCCTAATTTATGTTTGAGATACTCAAATGATTCTCTAGGAAGGGTTTTTGTAAAGATATCAACAACATGTTCGTTTGTGACAATATATTCCATCTTGACAGTTTGTTCTATGACATGCTCTCTTAAAAACTAATATTTTATTGGGATGTGTTTTGTCTTTGAATGCATGACTTGATTCTTTGAAGTTTTTATTGCATTGGTATTGTCACATAGAATGTATATGGGATGATCATACTCTACCTTGATGTCCTACAATTTTTTCTTCATCCAGAGAACTTGTGTGAAACATTCTGTTGTTGCAATGTATTATGATTTAGTTGTAGATAAAGATATTAAGGATTGTTTTTTGTTGAACCAAGATACTAGAATGTTTCCTAGAAAGAATGCTCCACCATTGATGATTTTTCTATCATCCAGACTTCCTACCCAATCTACATATGTGTAAGCTTCCAAAGAAAAGTCTTTTCCCGTGGGATACCATAAACCAAATTCCATCATGTATTTTAGATATATGAATATCCTTTTGACTTCTTGCACATGTGTTTCCTTTGGTGCATCTTGAAACTTTCCAAATAACCCTACTTTCTTCATAATATTTGGTCTTGAAGTTGTCACATATAGGAGGTTGCCTATCATTTATATGTACAAAGTTTGATTTGTTTCCTTTGATTCATCTTCTTTACTTATCTTACAACCAGTGACCAAGGGTATGCTGACAGGTTTACAACCTTCCATTTCAAACTTCTTCAACATCTCTTTGATATATTTGGTCTGAGAAATGATTATGCCTTTTCTAGTTTGATTAACATGCAACCCTAGAAAGAATGACAATTCTCTAAGCATGGACATATCAAATTTGTTTTCCATTTCTTCAGCAAAAGTTTGGCTCATCTGATCAACACTACTTCCAAAAATGATATCATCCACATATACCAAAATAATTAACATATCTTCATGGCTTATTTTTATGTAGAGATTTTTATCTTTTGTTCTTCTTTTGAAACCTTATTGATGTAAGTACTTATCAAGTATTGAATGCCATGCTCGAGGAGATTACTTTAATCCATAAAGTGCTTTCTTCAATCTGCAAACATAGTCTTCATCTTCTGATAATGAGAATAATTTCCATTGTTCAATGTACACTTATTCCTATAAATATCCATTCAGAACATTGACTTGACATCCATTTGATATACTTTAAAGTTCTTAAATCTTGCAAATTCCAAAAAAATTCAAATGGCTTCTAATCTTGCAACAAGAGAAAAGGTTTCTTCAAAGTCAATGCCCTCTACTTGAGAATACCCTTTACACACCAGTCTTGCTTTATTTCTTACCACTTTTCCTTCTTATTTTAGCTTATTTTTTAACACAAACTTTGTACCAATAACATTCTTGTCTTTGGGACTTGGGACAAGTTCCCATGTCTTATTTTTTTCAATACACTTTAACTCTTCTTCCATATTATTTACCCAATGTTTTTTTTTTTTTTTATAGAAATAGAAGGCAAAATTTGTATTTATAGGTTGCGACTAAGGTCGCTAATGTACAAAAAGGGGGGGTGGGATTCAATCCCAGTGCCCAGATTACAAGATCTTTCTATGCTAAGAAACTTCTTATTTAATTACTAACTTATCTTCTTCTTGCAGTCTTCGAAAGGCATTGCCATTTTTACAAAAAACTTATGAAATCCATGCTTACTTATTCTATCCCTCTATGGGGGACTATGGGATTTCTTCTGCAGGCGGCTCCAGTGCCATGTTCAAGTTAGGAAGAACTGGAGCTGCTCTGGTCCCTCCAGCTTCACCTTCTATGTTGTTGCTTTGTCCTTCAGCATCCTGTTCTCTGTTTTGCTTGTCTTTCTCTAGCCTTTCTCCTTGGCTCCTTAAATACTCCACTTCATCCTATAGTTGACTAATCATTGTGTGGTGGCTTGCAAGAATTTCTAGAGTGAAATTGAGAGTGGCGCTATGGGATTCAAGACGCATTGTTAATTGTTGGGTGGTGTGAAAGTTTTCATCCACCATTTCCTCATCATGTTCCATTCTTCCTGCGTCCGCGCTGTACCTTACCTGTCCTGGTTGATAAATCATGGCCGACTGATATCTCAAATGACTACTATTTTGTGGTCATTCCCTTTCTTTGTCTTGAGTTTCCCTCCTGATTCGTTGAATTCCCTGACTTAGGTGGCCCACTTTGCTCCTATATCTTGCTGCATTTGGTCCAAGGATTTTCCTTCTTATGAAATTTATAAAGAGGATCAGGTTCGGATTAACCTGCGTTATCCATGCGACGACCTTCCATGATCTTAGATTGTGACTGCTCTGGATTTTGAGGTGATTCCTAGTTTTAATGCACATGCTATGGATCCTCAGCTTGAACGTGTTTCCTTTCATTTGCGTGAGTGGAAATGATGAGAGAATGAGGGGAGGAATGGAATGACATTGCTCTGATGTGTTTTCTGGAAGGCTCCCACACCGGATATTCTTGTTGTATTGTGTGTGTATCATATCCATCTTAGTCCTAGTACCTTCCTTTCTCAAACCCGAATTTCCATCGTACTTTTCATTCCCATAATTTATGGAGAGTGTTCCATGTTGGTTGTTGTTATGGGATGCACTATTGTTGTGCCTGCTGGACGTATTCTCTTTTTTGATGAGCTGGAGCATTTTTTATGGGGTAATTTGCTGAGTGTTTAACCCATTGATGACCAGATTACCTTTACCTTTTTTGATTGCATTGTTGGTCTATTCATCAGCGATTCCATTATTGTGTCGACAGATGTGGAGGAATTCTATATTCATCAGTTTGATAGCATTGTTGATCTGTGCTATGATCCTTTGGAGAACATAGTTTTTCGGAGCGGTATGCTTGACAAAATGTCTGATAATTATTTTAGACTCTCCTATGACTATTATCTGGTTGATTTACTGCTCCTTTGCAATTTGAATACCTTTGAGAAGCACATGGGCCTCTGCAACATTGTTTGAAACAATGCCAATATTCCAGGAGTACATGTCATCAGCTATCCTCTAGGATTGTTAATGGCACCTCGTGCTCCTCCCTCCCCTGGGCTACCTTTGGAAGCACCATCAAAGCTTAAAATATGTTTTTTGTGGGAATTTGACCAATTAATAAACTCATGGTATGTGTACTAAAGCTACCAGCATGGGGCCTGTTTTGTTTTTCGATCTCCACTATTATCTCGAATGTTGAACTTGTTGATTCAAGCTTCTTCCTCTTCTTTCATTTTTTCTTCTTCCTTGATATCCATCTTTTTCCTTGATATATATACACTGATCTGGATTATGGCACTCATTGCTACTAATTGGGGGGCGATGGTATTTTCTTTGAAAAAAAATTTGTTCCTTGTTAGCCAAATCTACCAGCACACAAATTTGATTGAGGCCTTCCACACTATACTGAACTTTTGTTTTCCTTTGAACGACCCTTTATATTGCTTTGCCCATTTTCCTAACAGGCTTCTGGTACTTGTGGGGTTGGCCACATTGGGGATTAATTCCTTATATATGCAGTTGATCACCTGCCTTGTAAAGTTACAATCATAAACATATGTTCATAGTTTTTAAGGATGATGTTGCATAAATCACACCTGAACGGACCCGAGAAGCCTCGCTTATTTAGATTTTCACCTGTTAGTATTTTATTGTGGGCCAACTACGAGAAAAAGATGTTAATTTTTGGGAGACCGTTTGGGTTCCAAATTTCTCTCCAGATGGCTAACTTGGGGGAGATGTCGTTGTCTTCAAGTAGTTTCTTATACCCTGATTTTACTGTATACCCCTCTTTCCCCCAACTTCTTTCATGTTCCTTGGTTAGTTGGAAACGAGAAGAGAAAGAGATTCTTTGAAGGAGTTGTTTGGCATCTTTTGTCAAATGGGGAGGGACTCCCCCAGATTCCATCTTTCCCAGTTACCATTTGAATCCCAATTTGAAATGTCATATAATGTTTCCTTTCCTCTCATGGCTAGTCAATGATTTAGTTGGGTGAAGGAGTGTATTTTTGAAAGGATTCCACTTTCTGAATAGTTTTCCTCCCATATCTTAATTTTTTTCCCATTTCCTGGATCCCAATTCAATCAGGTTTGGATTAGAGGAATTGATGCCCTGACAAGCTTCCAGATGGGCGACCCCATTTTCCCTGGGTCTATTCCATCCACACATATTTTTCTATTTGCACTCATATATTTGATGCAGAGCACTCTCTTCCACCACTCTTTGCCCCCTATAATTTTCCTCCAAATTGCCTTTTCTCCTAGTGCTAGGTTGAGATTTTCTGGGTCCCTTATTCCTAGCACCCCATTTTCTTTGGGAGAGTAGGTGATTTCCCAATTTACCATGTGGAACTTTTTCTCATTGTTTTTTCCTCCCTACCAAAGGAATTTCCAAGTAATTTTTGCCAGCTCTCTTTTTATCCCAGTCGAAGCATGGAGGGTAGAGAATTTGAATATTGGGAGGGAAGAGAGGATTGATTTTACTAAGACCACCCTTTCTGCTAGATTTATCCATGTGGCTCCCCATATTTCGAATTGTTCCTTTAACTTTTGGATGATGCTTCCCTAGGCAGGGCCTTTAAGCTTATTGGGGTCCCTAAGTACTTGAAGTAATTCCACTCCATTGTAAAAGGGAATTGGAGTATTTACGCTATTCTTTCCATGGTTTCAGCTTGTACATTCCAAGCGAAGATATGACTTTTGTGCTTACTGATGAGGCTTCCTGAGGCTAATTCATATTGATCCAAGACATTTTTAAATCTTTGTTCCATCACCTGAGAGGCTCCGCCAAGAAGGAGAGTATCGTTAGAAAATTGAGAATTGTTGATTCTTTTGACTCCCCTCATGATTTTTAGCCCTAGGATATTTTTGGAGATCCTTTCTTGTTCTAATATTCTATTTAGAGTTTCTTCCCTGATGACATAGAATAGAGGGGATAGAGGGTAGCCTTGTCTTAGTCCTCTTGTGGCTTGAAAGTAGGGGGTTGGGCGACCATTAATCAAGGGGGAAATCTAAGGATTGGAAATGCAAGCAGTGATCCAGGAAATGAAAGGGTTTTAGAAGCTGAATTTGCTTAGTACTTCGTAAAGAAACTCATGATTTGGTCTGTCAAAAGCATTCACCATGTCAATATTAATTATCATTCCCTTCTCTTTGTTTTTCACACTAGTATGAATCGCTTCCTGAACCAGGATTATATTATCCCAAATTTGTCTATTTGACACAAAACCCCCTTGATTGGGGAGTATAATTATGGGGAGAAGAGGCTTTAGCCTGGAGGCTAGAATTTTTGCAAGGAGTTTGTAGGAAGAATTACAGATGGATATGGGGAGGAAACGATCAAAGGTATTCACATTTTTTCCCTTGGGAATCAATGCCAGGAAAGAGGAGTTTGTGGCTCCCCCAATATTGCAATTTGCCAGGGCATAATTAATCATTAAAATCAGGTATTTTTTGACAATTTCCCAGCACTGGCGATAGAAGTGGAAAGTAAAGCCATCTGATCTGGGTGCTTTATCTGGGTCAAAGTGGAAGACTACTTCTCTAACTTATTCTTCTGTAATTTTCTTTATCAGGTCCTGGTTGTCCTGATCTGTAATAATTCGGAGGATATGTGTTATTGGACAAATCGGTAGGTGTGGACACTAACAGATCTCCCTAGATCCACCTAGATCTAAAACAAAACAGGACAGGACACGACTCTTTCCCTAAGTTGTAGTCATTTAATATACTGATAAGAATGAATAAGTGACATACCTTTATATTGCTTCCTTAGGTCTCTGTTGTTCCCGCTTCACTCCGGCGCTCTTGTGAAGTTAGGTCCAAGACAACACAAACCAACCAAGGTGAAGATAGAAAATTTTATTCAATGTCAACCTATGCATATGATCAAGGAGTTACGATATAAAATAAGAGTGATTTTATGGTAAAGGGACATGTCGTTGTATTATATTAATTGAAAGTAGAAGATGCAACCTGAACGCCTTGATGTTGCAAGATTCCTTTCAGTGAATCTTGGTTCTAACACACACACTTGCTCTGTACTTGCATGAAGAAGATACAATTCCTCTTGATAGACCAAATGGAGTCTTCAAGCTTCTGTCCAAGCAAGGTTCTTCACACAATTCTTTCACCAATTCTTCATTCAATATTTCTTAAAATTTTCCATGAGAAACCTTTCAATATATAGGAGAAGGAGGGATGGTTACATGGATGAGGATGATCCCACCAAATTTGAGAAGTCAGTAGGATGCCAACCATGCGAATGTTAACTCACTTTCTAGAAGATCCCCTTCTAGAACCTTTTTGACCTCTTCTCCTTTCCAAGCTTAAAAACAGGTTTGCACCCTATCTATGGAGAAGACTGCAAATAGTTCACACCCTAAGTGTGGGTGGCCTGCAAGAATGAGGGATTCTCGCACCCTGTAACATAGGAAGCCTACTAACTCATCTTAAAAATGTGTTTTTTGGAAGAAGACAGTAGTCATCTTTCTCAGGTAAAAAGTCCTTGTGGGAGCCTGAACACATTACTTGTAGAGACATCACCAGAGTGACCAAAGTCATGTGCAACAAAATGCCCCCCAAAGTATGAGGTAGGAATCTATGATGACTGAAATACTTTGTAAACTGCATGTGCGTGTTAGAAACTAGAAGTGCACCTAAGCGGAAACCTGTAAACAATCAATCATCTGCAGAATATAATACCAGTTCTGAGGTAGGCATTCCCATGCTCAGATCACAAATGAATGGAATCGTAGGTCATGGCCACCAATCATACACCGTGGATCCATGCCATCAAAATGATACATGGCCACCAAGAATACATTATGGATCTATGTGAGAAGACTTGAATCAAGACGACATAGCCACGTGACATTCAAAGTGGATCTATGCACCGACACAAATCATACATACTCCATAGCAGCCTGGATCAAAAATATGTGACCCAGGGTCTTCAATCCCGTCACCTGAAAGTGTGAATCTAACCATGTGATTACATGTGCTAAAGTCGAACATGGTAGAAACCAATTGATTACCATTCATTGATGAAAATCGTTAACAAGTGCGAGGGAAATCACCATTGATGTCAATGACTCCCAAGGTACCGAAGTACAATCCAAATGAATGTGAATGAATGAGTTGAATTCAAGCACTCAGTAGAATCTCTCGATCAGGCATCAATGATGTGAAACCCCTGTTGAAAGTGAAGATACCTGCCATTAAGGCATGCAGGTTCCAAGGTATTAAATTATTTCTAAGTCTCATTTCCGGATAATGAGTTGGAGTCGACGGAATAAGACTCGTCACAGGAGGGCCTTGATGTATCCCCCATCAATGACATGAAATAACTAATAGATTTTGAATATGAGATGAAGTATGAATACGAGTCGATATGGACACAGGGAAGGCCGACATGGTAAGAATGGACAACTGCAGATGGCTGACTCAATAGAGGGATCATGTGAACTTCTCTTGAACATATGAACGACGTGACCAAAGACTTGGCATCACTGACTCAGAGACAACCCAAGATATGACCTTGTAGCAAGTCGAATGAGAGACAAATGGATTTTCCAACCCAGATTCAAATGATGAATAGGGGGTGTCATGTTCAAGAGCGACGCTTACTGCCATTAATATGAATACGAAAACACATCCCTTTCCCAAAATTTCCCCCACCATTTCTAGAGATTACCTCTTTATTTTTACGCAAGCTTGAGGAGGATAACATATGCTTGTTGATGTAATCTCATCCTTCGGATGAGTCCCTCGGAGTATATTTAACGAACCCTAAGAAGGAGTGGTTTGGTCCCATCACGGATCTGTCAATGTTTGTTTAACAAGTCCAAGGATAGAAAACTCGAGAGTTTTTCATTTTTTGAGAGTCTGAAAAACACCTAAAGAGAACTCTCCCAGTTCTTTTTTCATAAATAAGTCTGACGAGACCAAAAAAGTGATAAAATATCGCCCATCGAACATTTTCTTCAGATACTTTAACGAGCGTGAAAAGAACGAGATCGCTCGACAATCTTTTCGTTTTTATGGAGTGTGAAAAGAGCTTAAAGGATACTCCCTTAGGTTTTTCATTTTTGTGTTACCATACGACTATGAAAAGACAAGAAAAAGTATACTCAATTAAGTTCTCATGTATTTTTGAACGTGAGAATGAACGAAGACTGAGCTCGAGTTTTTTCCTACAAAAACCCTAAAAAAGTAATTGTACATGCAACAAAAAGAAAAAATACCCGTACCCCCCTGTTTGGACTTCAAAGTTTCTATACTTGTGACAACCATACTCATAAGACCATTAGGGCATTGGGTTTTACAAGCAAAATAATATAAAAATCAATAAAAAATGGTAAAAGGTGAATAAATATGGGTAAAAAGGGTTTTTTACCATTTCATTGTGATTTTGCCCAAAACTTGTCCAACATACCTCGTTTTCCCTCAAATTTATTTGCTCGATTGTGGAAGGCACAAGTGACCATTCAGCGAACCGTTTCCTCCAACGAGGTAATATTTTGATACTTTAACTTTTCCATGGTTCATTTTTAGATTTTATTGGCAAATTCTTGGGTTTTGAGTGCATTTTAGGGCCCCACTATGCATTCGAGAATTCTTGCAGGTGGGCTTTGCGGGACCTGTGAGAATCTAGGATTCTTGCAAGTGGCATTTAGGGAACCTGTGAGAATCTCGCATTGTTCCAAAGGCTCACCTGCGAGGACCGAAACATGGATTTTAGAGTTAAGTTTTACCCAATAAAAAGCATGCAAAAGTTTGGAACAAGTTGCTAACTCTTCTCTCATGGCTCTTGTGAAGGTGTTTGACCATCAAAATGCTAGAGTGGCAAGAAAGAGAACATGAGGAAGACTATGCCATTACCGGGAATGACCCAGGTACAGTCCCTGCCCTTCAGGACTGTGGGCTCTTGAAATTCTTTAGGATTCTAGGCATGAGAGCCCAACTCAGATTGTTGGAATACCTAGTCCATATGTGGGACATGGACCAATAGTTATTTCATGTGGGAGTCCACATGTTGACCCTAGATATCGAGGATATCTATTTTCTAATAGGGTTGTAATGATGTGGGTACCATGCTAGATTTACTGGTGGTCGAGGTAGTGAACTCCCTATGAGTGAGTATTGTTGCCAGTACTATGTTCCCGAGGTAGAAAGAATCAAGGGTAAGGTTACTATTTGGGGGGTCCAAGACTTGACCCTGCGAACCATCTTGTTCACTATAGAATGCATGGCCAGGAGTGCGGCTCCACACATGGATCTCCAGAGCTACTTCCAATAGGACATAGAGTGCACAGAGCCTTGGAGGGATGCCTATGAGGTAGTGGAGAAAAACTTGGAGGGGTTGACCGCTGACATCCCAGATATGGCTATTGGGGAGATTCCCAGACGTTACTAGCGCCATACTATGGGCATGTCCAAGTCTATCAGTTGACTTCTTCCTAGGGTAGCCCGAGCAGTTGTGTGTTATCGTGAGTGTCATCCGTGACACTATTTTGTAGAAGCCACGGGCTTCGTATTTTTGAGATTTTGGTCCTTGGACATAAACTTTTTGTAAACACTTTTGATCGTTATATACATATATATGGATCTTACTGGCTTATCTTGTGTTGTGTTATACATGTAATGTGTGATTGGTTTATAAATGGCCCAAATGTCTGTCTAACACATAGTTAGCTAATGCATCATTCAATGTATTTAGACATATAGGAATGTGTTGATACTCAATATAATCGAAATAACGTTCCAAGAGGCGAATTCATAAATGTACCTGTAGTAAAGTAGGACTTCAAATGGCATAGACATTACTTAGTTGTAGTACTACTAGATGTGAATTGAGTTGTATAACCAAGTGGCGGATACCAAGCGAAATAGAATCAATCAACAATTCGATGACGACACTATATTCTGCAATATTATTGGTCACACGACCAAGGCACACACCTCGCAGACTGATAAGTTCATTTGTAGGTGCGTAAATTGCCCACGCAGCAGCATCAAGGTTCTGAGTACTACAACTAGCGCCATTGGGGAAGACAATGTGGGGTAGCAAAGAATCTGACATCTGGGAACCAAGCACAACATAACATAAGTGGTTGAGGGCAGAGACCAAATAACAAAAAAGAATACTACAGTAACACACAAAAAATATGATACAATAAAGTACAAGCACTCATGCACAGGTGATCTTAGGCATAGTACTTCTTTAAGTACAAACCCATTTCTGGGTTCACTCAAAGGGATACCATCATAGTCTACCAACTCATAAGCTCCTTTCTCCAAAACTTGTCTGACGATATAAGGACCTCGCCACATAGCTTCAAATTTTCCAACTCCTAGCATATCTCGATCTTGTTTGTAAAGAAGAACGAGATCACCTTCGGAGAAAACACATGGCCTGACATGTTTTTCATATTGGGCTTTGACGCGTTTCTTCTAGGCTTCTATAACTAGGGTGGCATCGTGATGGGTTTCGTCTAATTGCATGAGATACAATAGAAATTCATCTTCGGCAAACGTTTTTGGGAGAAGTTCAATGGCTAGTTTTAAGGAGGGTATCTCACATTCAATCGGCAAGATGGCTTCTAGACCATAAACTAACTGGAATGGTGTAAACCTGGTAGCAGACTTAATGGACATCTGGTAAGCCCACAATGATGAAAACAAGATTGTGTGCCAACTCGTTTTGTGAATCCCTATCATTCGTCGAAGCATGGTAATGAGGACCTTGTTTATTGCTTCAACTTGGTCGTTGGCTTGCGGATAATAGGGTGTTGAGTTTTCATGGTGAAGACCCAACTTTTCAGTGAGTTTGTACATCATGAAGTTTCTAAAGTGGCTACCATGATCAGTAATGATAACTTGAGGAACACCAAAATGAGCAATGATGTGATTGAATATGAATAATGTTGCAGCCCTTCCAGTATTGTCGAATGTTGGCATCACCTCGGCCCATTTTGTAAAATAATCTACGACTACAATAATGTATCCATTCCCCCTGACCGAGTGAGGGTGACATGTCATGAAATCGATACCCCATTTCACAAAGGGACCAATGGAGACCACAGGGTGTAGAGGAGCAGGGTGTGATCGTATTCTATTGTTGTAGGTCTTGCAAGCGTGGCATTTTTGGATGGCAACGATACAATCGTTGAATAAAGAAGGAAAAAAATACCCTGCCCATAAGATCTTCTAGGCAGTAGCATACCCAGACATGTGACCACCACAAGCTCTAGAATGGCAGTCATTGAGGGCTTTCTCCGCTTCGTCAAACCTGAGGAAGCATAAAAAAATGGAGTCAATCCCACGAAAATAAAGAGTATCACTGAGGATAATATATTGATGGGCTTGGTAGTGTATTCGATGGCAGTCAGTGCTAGACAAATTGGGCCGAATATTTTGGGTCTGGAGATACATGATGAGATCTCTGTACCAAAGGTCATCGGAACTAATCAGGAAAAGGGATTCATCAGGTGATGAATTGGCTACTACATTTTCCATCTCAGAGCAGGGAAGGTCACATATCAACTCGACAAACACCAAGGATTTCTTGGACTTAGCGCGTTTGAATTCTAAGTCAAAATCCTAGAGTATTATGATCCATTTGGAGTATTTTCCCCCTATCAATTGGCATGTAAGAATGTGTTGCATAGGGTTGCAGTTAGAAATTACCATAGTCTTGCAAGAAAGGATATAGTGCCGAAAACGTTGAACAGCTTGGACGGTTTCCAAGGCCATTTTTTCAACATGTAAATACTTGGTTTCAATAGTTGTGAGACTCCGACTCAAGTAATAAATGACATGTTCATCCTGAGAATCATCCTCCTAGGCGAGAACCATAGCGATGGTATAGTCCGAGGCTATGAGGTAAAGGAAATAATCCCAACTGTAATTAGGTGGGGAGAGTAGTGTGGTATGTGTCAAAGATAGTTTCAAAGATTCAAAAGCTTTGTTGGCAGTGGTATCCCATATGAACTCAGAACCTTTCTTGAGAAGTTTTGTAAATCCAACAATTAGCTCAGCATAGTTTGGGATGAAGCGACGAAGAAAGTTTGCCTTCCCTTGCAAACTTTGTAACTGGAGAAGTGAGGAAGGAGGAGGGATATTGAGAATTGCCTCAACCTTCAAAGGATCTACTCTAATCCCTTGATGTGAAACAATAAATCCCAGAAGTCGGTCAGATTCTACGCAGCAAACACATTTGTGGGGATTCAAGCATATATGGTAAAACCAACATCAAAGGAAAATGTCATGGAGGTGTATTGGATGATCTACCCGGTGCATGGAATGAGCAGGTAAGTCATCGAGATATGGCTGCACAATGTACTTTATGTCATAAAAGGCATAAGACATAGAACATTGAAAAGTTGCACCTGCATTCTTTAAACCGAATGGGAGTTTCGAATAGGCGAAAGTGCCCCAAGGACAAATAAAAGAGATCTTGTGTTGGTCCTCTAGTACAATATTGATTTGATAATATTTGGATAAACCATCCATCAGAGAAACAATTTCGCTTCTGGCACAATCGTCGATGATTTGGTCAACGAAGGGGGTAGGAAAGTTGTCTTTAGGACAAGCTTTGTTAATGTCCCTATAATCAATGCACATGCAAATTGTGCCTTGTTTCTTGTCTATTGTAACAAGATTAGAAACCCAGTCAGTTAGAGCCACCGGGTAAATGAAGCTAGCCTTAAGAAGTTTCTCAACTTCAAGCTTGATAGCGGCTGCTTTACGTGGGTGGATCAGACGAAGTCATTGCTAGACAGGTTTAGCGTCCAGGTATGTCTTAATCTCATGTATCACAATGTCGAGGTCAATACCTGGCATTTCTTCATATCTCCAGGAGAAGACGTCACAAAATTCCTGGAAAAGAGACTTGTAGTTGACAACTTCATCATGGGAACATGAAGCTCCAATATGCACATTTTTGACAATTCCAGGTTTTATGGATATATCGAGGGGGATGGTGGGTGAGATATTACTTAATTTCCCTTCATAGAACAGATCATGTGTAGACTCGAGAATGGTAGAAATGATGACAACGGTCGATGGGGCCGAGATCCATTAGTAACCCTCGATGGTGTGTTGTTCCAGGAAGAGGATGGAATGATGATGTCCATCGTCCCAAGGGGTGTCTTCCACGGACATAAAAGAAATAATCATCTCATCTGTGGGAAAAATGACGCTTAATGGATCTGGAGATAAATCACCAAGAGAGGGGGTAGCAGGGGTTTCCAATTGAATGGCTTGATAAGCATATTTGATTGGACTCAAAGGCATTCCATCACCATAACGAAGATGATCGCCTGGGTTGGGTACCATCCATGGGTCATAAGACGTGAGGGTCCCATGAACAGGGGTGGATATCATGTTGATCGAGGCGACAAACGGATGTGGAACACCGGGTCGTGCTATTTGGAAATTCCCATTAATGATGACTCTTTAATAAGACCCACACCGACGTTCTCATATCTTGGGGGGGGGTTGAAATGAACGGTACATTGTCGGTATGTGTATCAGAGTGGAAGAATGCCAATTGGTTGATGGTCACTACTTTTCCTTGATGTGGGAAACACACGACACGGAAAAGAGTCAACACTATTAATGCTCTGTAAATTCCTAGAGGTTGTCAGAGTAGAAGAAATTTACAACAGGTAACTTTATCCAACCACTTCGAAACTGGAATCTATCCCTACCAGTTTCAGAGAGGGATCTCTCTGTATGATTTAGCTATGTTTTAACTTTAAGATATTAGGCTAGTTATATAAAATAATATTGATTGGTTTGTTGTTTTTGTCAAGTTGGTTGAAGGGGATTTATGCATCCATTGGGCTATGGGGTCTGTATTATAAAGATAGAAATCTAAACCAGAAAAAAAAAATTCTTTCACAGGGAAAGATAATGCATTCATTGGATTATTTATCACTAAAGTGAGGAATAGCAGTAGAGATGAGAATATCAATTAAAGTAAAGAAGCATTTAATAATTTCTTCACTATAATATCAGAGAGATAAACATAAAGATCTTTCAAAGCCGAAACAGGGTATACAATGATAAATCATGCAACATGCATTACTTTTAAAAGATTAGATTAGAAAACAATATGACAACTAAGCAAGAAGAACATTTAACATAGAAAAGAAAACATCACCAATGAATAACACGCGAGAATCCTGTGAAACGTCTCTTTGTATTACTGGAATATCTCTTGATAAAAATTACAGTCTTTGTAGCTTGCAGGGCGTAAAGATCAACCCTCAGTACTTCAAAGTTTGAAGTATTTATAATCGAAATTACATATGATCTTGTCATTAAAGATCAGGATGTGGCAAATCTAAATTTAGCTAACTAACTTAACAAGATACAAAAATTTAGGAATTGTTTGATGATGTGTTGAAACTTCATGCTGATTTCTGGGGTGAACTGTTGGTGAAGCCTCTGCATGACCTCGTCTGAATGGATAGCTGACTAGGCTTGGACACCTCATTGACTACTCGATCAAATTGAAAAAATCTTCCCATCGAAGGTGACTGGGAATGACGACTTTGAGTAATCTCGGTATACTTCATCCATCTCTGTGTACTTGGCAAAAGTTGGCTTGATGATGAAGATGTACCGGATCTCATGATGTATACTGATGTCTAACTATAAAGCATCTAAGAATGCCTTGCTCATGATCCTGCCTTTTATTCCTGATAATTTTGAGTTATCCTTAGCCACAATGTCTAGTTTCTTTTTGTAATCGTCAGGCATCATTAACTTGTCATTTATAACTCTCAAACCAGGAAGGACTTTTTTCTATAGAGCTTTGATCCTACTAAAAAATCTTTTCACTCCTGTTTCCATGGTCTAGACCTTTTCCTCTAGCTATAGAATTAGTCCTCTCTTGGTCAGGACCCTCTTGACCTCAAGGATGGTCTCTGTCCTATCTTCAATCTTCAAATCCTCTAGCTCCTTTTTGGTTTTGGAATTCAAAAATTTGATGATCTCAATGGCTTCTGTGGGCATCTCTCCCAGTTCTGCTCTTATCTTCTTAATAGCCCGTTGACTTCTTTGCACTAGCTCGTTTTCCTTGAACATGATTTGTATCATCGGCCATATTTCATTCATGGATTTGGTGATAACCATCCAGACACTTTCTTTGATCTCAACAAGTGTTTTGCCTGCCACTGTTTGCTTTTGAAGCTGTTGCAATTCCTATTTAAGTTTGTTTGAAGTTTTTTTCTCCTTGGAGTAGCTTGTTTGGAAGGAAGATTTGAGTTCCTGAGGGTTCTCAATCTCCTTTTTAAGTCTACTAATCTCTGTCTCTTGTAAATTCATCTCTTCCATGGATTTAGCCAGTTCAACTGTTTTCTCTAGAGATGTCAGTGGAGTTGCCAAGGGAATTTCTGCTACAGACGTTGTGCTCACTCCTATGAGTGGAACTGTGCTGAGTGGAATGACTTTCATGAGCTTTGACTGCTCCTTCTCTTTCACTAGTTTTTCCAATTCTGCTTCTATTTCCTCCAACTGTGCATTCTGCTCCATGATCAACTTGAGCATCTCATCCTTTTCCTCTTTTGTCTCCGCTATTTCCTTTGCCTTTGAATATTTTTTTGGTGATAGTTTCAACTATTTCCTAAGAGATGCTATATCGAAATTTTTCTTTTTGAGCATCTCCACGACTGCTTTCACATTCGAGGGATCATATCCGATCTTGAGGACCAGTTCTTCCAATGTCTTAATCATGTTATCCTTGGAAAAGGATGATATTTTTTCTAACTTCAACTGCATTTGGACATTGCTCAGAGATACCTGTAACTTGTAGGCAGCAGTAGAAGCATTTGCCAATGTGGAGAAAACCATTTCTCCAGTTTTCCTGTGCAGATCCATTTGATCAGTCGGATGCACATCTTTAGTCTAAAATTTGAATGTTTCCTTTTTGTAATCGGTGATTACTTTTGGGTCTGGCACCTGTGCTTGTAGAAATTCCATGTGCATTCTACCCTTCTCAGTGTCGAATGAAGATAGCAGTCTGTGTTGTGTAGTTGTTGTTTTCTTCCAGAACTGAGCATATGTGTTGTTGGTCAGCGTCTGATTTTTCTTTTTGATCGGATCATACTTCTAAAAAATACTCAATTTTGGTCCTGCTTTGCTCGGCTGGTTGACTGGTGGAGTATTTGTAGGCTTCTTGGGCAACACTGTAGTCATGATTTGTTTGTTTCTTGTACTAAGGAGCGACCGATCAACCTCCATAGTTGTAGTGGATTGAATTCCCTTTTCACCAGCCGTGTCAGGTGCCTAACTAGTTTTTGGCCTCTTGGTGTGTAATTGGAACTCTTCAGATGATACTTCAGTGATGGAAGGTGAAGTGTCCTTCTTGGGCCTTTTCTCCTTGGGAACCTGTGGTGTAGTGGTATATGAGATAGTGACTGAAAGGTCTTGTTGTTCTATCTCAACCAAAGTGTTTGGCTCCCATTCTATCTGGTTGATAAACTTCTCTATCTCAATCCTGGATGTATGAACATATGGGATATTATTGTTTTTAATCCTCATCTTAGAAATTATCTCACACGGATCATAGTGCCATGTGAAACTAACAAAAAACTTCATTTATTTTAGCAATCTGTCTGCTTCCTCCCCAGCGCCTTGGCTATTGCAGATGAAAGACCCAATCTGCCCTTTGATTCTGAATTGTTGCTTCTTCTTCAGAGACACAAAATGTATGTCATCTAAATTAATCATTTTTCTTATGTATTCCATTGCGAATATCCTCATGGGCAGATACTTGGGTAACTTGTATGGAGCCAATTCACACCCATACACTCTGGTCTCTGTGTGGTCTTGGTCTTGGTACCAGTCTCCCATTTTTGCAAGGTCTGAGAGGTGTAGGATCCTCTAAATCTCCTCGTTTATTCTTGGCTCGGGTCTACCACTGAGCATGCTCACCGCTAGGTTGTAGAACTGCTCGATGAACTGCTTGAACTGAATTCTGAAGATTTTTTTCTGAGCAGTGAAGTCCATGTTGTTACTGCCTGCGGCCTCCCATCCTTGTCCATCTTCTGCATTGAAAAGGAAAATTTATCTTCTTGGAAAAAAATGAACATGTAAGCCAGTATTGAGGAATAATGGAACATGCCTTCCATGGTGAAATTTGAGAATTTCTCATGAATGTTGTCTGCCAGGAAAGTGCCATAGTCGAAATCAGTGGTGGGTTTCTCATCTATGGAGAAGATGGAGAGAAAACCCAATATGGGTTCATCAACCCATTGATCCAAAAAATACCCAAGAAGGGCACAGAGCGATGAGATGACCTGGTTTCTCTTCACTGAGAACAGGGATGAAGGATACGAGGGATTTGTAGTGGGGAGTTGAGTGGCCTGTGGGAGAAAAAGCTCAAAAATCAGAGCTCTTTGGGGGAATGATAATTTATGGTATAGTTCTGTGATGATTTCAAGGTTGAAAGGTGAGGCGGATTCGGCTCTGGGTATCTGCATCATCTGATCAATGGCTTCTGGTGTAATGAAGAAAAGAGTTTCTCTAGATGAATAAACTATGGCTCTCTGGTTAGGGAGGTAATGAGCCTGCCATTTGAGGGCGAATTCAAGAAAATGGTGAACCTAGGGGAAAAGATACAGGGGAAGGCTTGACTCCCAGAGCCCGATTTCATCACTTTGGTCCAAGAAAACTTCCTTTATCCATGACTGTAAATCTGTGAAGTCGAACTCGCATCTGGTGTCTGCGATTAAATGGTCTTTGTCGACTAGAGGGATCCTGTCAAGGTCAACAAGAGGCAGGAGGAAAGGATTTTCCTCGACCTTTGTTTTCTTTGATTTTGGCACCATCACTGTAACAATACCTGCTAGTAAAACAAAATGGTTAGTAGGGATGAATGTGGCTTTGGGCGACTGACTGTAATGGAGAGGAAAATGTGGAAAAATGCTTTGGTGTAGCGACAGGGTAAATGATGAGGGAATGAAGAGTGAAGGTATTTTTGAGCAAACGGATACCCGTTGGGCACGTGAGATAGGTCAACAGGTTAACGGATAAGTTAGCCAGTAATAAATGGCCAATGGGTCATTTAGAGTGTGAGATGGCAGGTGAAAATGACTGAAGAATACGGTTGGGTGACGTGGTGGGTATTGATTGAGGAAAGTTACCACAGTGAAGGGACTCATAACATATGAAAAAGGGGAAAGGACTGACAGAGTTATGAGACTTGACCCTTAGGGAAAAAGGTGGAAAATGATGTCATGGGGTGACAGGGCATGTCAGACAGTAATAAGTGGTGGGATTCAGAACCAATGAATTCCTACCATGTAGAGATAAAGGGCCCACCAAAAAACATTCCATTCCATATCCCCCCCCCGTTAAAACAAGAATGGTCGGGGGGGTCTGAAAAACTATATGAGACATCCATCAGTGCACCAGCTCCTAGACGGTAGATCTGTGCGTGATATTTAACTAACATTCCATACCCTTCCCACCATTAAAAGAAGCATAGTCTGGGGGGTCCAAAATTCAATCTCTGTCATTGATGAAAGTGTTGGCGCCTCAGCTGTTTAGATGTGTGCCTTCGTTATCTCTGATTTTGGACCCCCCCCCCTCCGTTAAAGGTAGAATGGTCGGGGGGGTCTGGAAAGACCTGTCAGCCATAGATCTGGGTGCCCACTCTCCGACCATTCATCTATGCGTGGTATTTATTTGGTGAGCGCAAAATCATATTTGCTCGGAAACTTAGGATAAGTGTGTTTTATGGGTTTGCCCAAGCTTTCCCTGTCTTTATCACCATGGAGGGTTAAACATCAAACCTTTAAACCTCAAAGATATGGTTCAACATTGATCATCATGCTTGTTTTATTGAGATAAAGAAAACTACCCTATGCCCTAACCTAATTATCTATGACAATTAGCCCAGATTAAATTGTTGGACTAAGAAATTACTCTATCCTGGGGTTATCTGACCAAGATTAGGTAGTTTGGTCAAATTTATTCACTAGCTAACCTAAATCACC